>JADLZL010004872.1:0-35857 GCA_015844335.1 Chrysopogon serrulatus | reverse complement strand
CTTTATATGATTTAGAGAATAGATTGCTACCTAATGATTATATTATGATTAGGAATCATGGAGAGGACCGGGAGATACATAGAGGAGGTCTTGGAGGCGTGAAGGACCAGCAAGGGCGCTCAAGTCAAGGTGGAGGCCCAGACCAAGTCGACTTCGAATCCGTCTCGTAGTCCAGGAGCAGTCTGTACTAAATTGGACGCCCAGGATGCATCCGGACTCGGAATTAGACGTTCTTAGACTCTAAAGAAAGATAACAAAAAGACCTTTCCAATGAGTCTTGTTGGAGGCCCAAATTCATCCGGAGTCATCGGGAATCGTCCAAACAAGATGACGTCCAGAATCTGTCCTGACGCTGCGACGTCGTATTTTGGTCTTTGGGCCTTGTATCGAGTTGGAACCCATTAGGGGTGCGTCCAGGGGGGTCTTGCACGACCTTAGACTCTTTATAAACAGTAGCCGCCGCCCAAGTTAGGGTTGGATTTTGCTTAGATTAATCTGTCAAGAACAGTTTCGCCGTTTCATCGGTTTGTGAGACCCCAACTCGTGAGCTTAATCATTCATTTGCAAATTGGTTGCTTTCTTCCTTGTTCTTGCTTGTGTTCTTCGATTCGCAGGCAAGGATTAGCCTTCTTGGCGAGGTCAACCGTGCAACGCCGGTTGATAACCGAAGAAGACGTGGTACTGCGCGTTGCGGGGTTTCGGATCGTCTTTGTTCGGAAGTCGGATCGACTTGTGTCTCGTTTTCGCCAAATCGAGAGTTACCAGAACTTTTCGGAAGATCGGGAACCCTTGTTCACATCATTACCTGCGGCGAGGACTCACCCCATTTATGGTCTGGTGGGTTAGACCTAATTCCCCCCTTTATTTAGCTGCAAAAGGATTATCGGGAAGGTTCTTCGGGTTGCCCCGGGATCCGTCCCGTTTGATCGACAGGAATAGCGGCAGCTATTTGAGCTAACTGGGATTCTACCATTTTGTTGAAGCTCATTTAATTATTAATGGCAGAGGAGAGATTTTCTATTTTCATATTTAAGTTTTCAAACATTTTATCATTATAAGATAGCTTTTTATTCAAATTTTCATTTATTTTTGCTTGGCCTAATACCAAATCTTTCAAGGAAGGTTGGTTCGAATTATAATTAGAATTGAAGTTCGGAAGCCGGATCGACTTGTGTCTCGTTTTTTCGCCAAATCGAGAGTTACCGTAACCTTTCGGAAGATCGGGAACCCTTGTTCACATCAAGTGGTAATCGAGCTTCGGTATACTACCGTCGGGTTCATATCCCACCTTAGTTTTGAGTGTTTTGCCTTCGTCCCTATAGTCCACTGCCATATTATTTTCATGTCCTATAACCTTCCGCGCCATAGCCTTTGCATATTTCAGTTTCAGAGTACGTCGTGTTGACTTTGTGTCCTGGTCGAGGTCTTGTTGCTGGTTAGGTCGTGCTAGAGTCCATTGTGTGTGTTTATCCCCATCGTATCTATCCCATCCACTGTCCCTAAACAACAAGTCGAATCCACCACATTACTCGACTTGCCCCCGCTAGCCGCCTTGTGTAATCTCTCGCCACCGCGCTAACCCTAGATAGGTTGCAAGCCGCTGCTATTTCGCCTGCATCGCAGCTCTCCTTACATCATCCGGGCGAATACACGTGATCGGTGTTGGAGTTTAGGGACGCTTTGCCCCAACTTTGCCGCCGTGTTGTGCCTTCCGGTAAACATAACTTGAGATACCTTCGGTAAAACAGGCATAACTTTTCGCTCGGTTATCGAAAAAAATCTAAAAAAAATTCAGTAGCTTCTTGACACCATTCTGAGGGGACCCAAACTGGCCTTTGGCCTGTTTGGTTTCGTTAAAATTGCCAAAAAAAATTCGGAAAAATAAAGAAAAAAAAATTATCAAGGTTTCTGCACGCTTTTAAGAGAACGTGCTGAATTTCTGTAGACCACATCCCACCTCAGTTGTAGGTGCCAATTTTTGTGGTTGCATCTTTTGTGATCCTTGTTCAGAGAAAAATATAAAAAAATAGTGAAAAAATAAAAAAGTTTGATTTCTACTAGTGCCTTTTGCAAAAATCCGGGAAAAAATTCAGGAAAAAGGAAAAATCCGAGCTCAGTTGTCGGTGTTGTGCCTTGTTTCTAGTGCTCTTGCTATCCATCATACTTTTTTTTCCTCCATCTTATTTGGTCACACACATCTAGAACTTGGAGCATTTTAGGCCGGCAACAAGAACGAACACTGTGGACTATAATTCAGCATTATTATCTGTCTCTGACTTGTGTTCCAGATATACTATCTGTCTCTTTATGTGCCTTCCAAGCTCCACATTCTTCTAGACAAGACCGGTTTGACATTCACGCAATCGTGGTCTACGACTTCCCAGGTGTCCTTGTCTTCTTTGGTAAGAACATTTGTGAGAGCTTGGTAAGAAGTAATTAGTTTGTTGATCCCGAGAGACACCACTCCACCGTTCATAGTAGAACTTTTAGGGATAACCTTCACCGTTTGTTGCTTGTGTTTTGTGTCTACAATGGCAGGAGATGACGACGCTAGTTCTCCCAAAGAGTTCTCAGAGTGTGTCAGCCAAGAGCAACTACAATCTGTTGTAAGTAATGCTCAGAAGGAAATGAACGAGGCAGTCACAAAGGTCAGAATCGCTGCGCGCTCATTGAACTCAAGATCGGCAACACACTTGAGAGATTGGACAAACGATTGTCCACACTGGCCGACAGGGTAGCTGCCGTAGAAGTTCAGCCACTGCCTGAAGAAGATAATGGAGGCAGCGACGCTGGTGATGAGATCTATGACACCAATGGTAATGTTGATCAAGCAGCGACAAGGGAAAATAGATTACGTCGACGTCTTCGCAACAACACCACAGGTATGGGTGGCAACCGCCATCGAGGTAATCGTGCTCATGCTCCTGATGATCCTTATGCTAAGGTCAAGTTTACCATACCTCCTTTTTCGGGACATTATGATGCTGAGGGATACCTTGATTGGGAGATGACAGTAGAGCAAAAATTTAGTGCCCACCTTGTGCCTGAGCAACATAGAATTAGACAAGCCACTAGTGAATTTAAAGATTTTGCTATCATTTGGTGGACAGGTTTAGTTGCAGATAACTGCCAACCTAGAACTTGGGAAGAGCTTAAGGTTGCTATGCGTGATAGATTTGTGCCGCCATCATATCATAGGGATCTACGTAAGAAATTGATGCGCTTAGAACAGGGAGATAAATCTGTGCAGGATTACTATGGTGAGCTTCAGAAAGGATTGATGCGTTGTAGTATAGTAGAGGGAACCGAGGATTCTATTGTTCGTTTTTATTCAGGGATTGAGGGAGGAAATTCAGAACATAGTTGATTATAAGGATTTTAACACTTGTCAACCAGTTGTTTCAGTTTTGCTATGCTTGCAGAAAGGAGTTGCGGGGGACGTAATAAGCGGGGCAAAGGCAAGGTTGGCACCTCGTACACTCCACGCATGGCGTCCTCCTTGGGGCTTCCCAAGGCATCCTCTTTTCGGGCGCCTCTACCAACGAACAGACAGACACCTACTTCGCGGACATCCGGTTCAGGTAAAAATTCTTTGCAGGAACCTTCGAAGAGTGCATCCTCCGTTGCTTCAACAGGGCGCACTCCTAGCATTCATGCCACCGCTGCCAAGGATTCGGTCATGTGTAGAAGGATTGCCCTAGTCACTGGGCATACATTGCTACAGACGATGGGTACATCAGCGCCTCGACATTGAGGAAGAGGATGAAGAAGATCCGGCCGTGGAGGTGGACAATGAAGTTTTGGGTACTGATGACACGACCACCTACTGAAGCGTCATTGTGCGGAAGCCTCAAGACAAAGGTAACAACAACCGTAGAAGCTGCAACGCCACAACTTGTTCCAATTTGTTCTTCGTCATCAACAATCGGCGAGCACGTGTCATCATTGATGGAGGTAGTTGTCAAAATTTGGTGAGTTCAGATTTGGTCAAGAAGCTTGGCTTGGCCACACGCCAACACCCCCATCCCTATAACCTACAAAGGGTTTAATGATGCGGGCAAAGTTAAGGTAACACAAACTTGCGAGTTTCTTTTTCCATTGGTTCCTATACTGATTATGCTGATTGTGATGTGGTACCTATGGAAGCTTGTTCACTTTTTATTGGGTCGTCCTTGGGAATTTGATAATGATGCTATGCACCATGGTAGAAGTAATACTTACACTTTTATGCATAAAGGAAAAAAATTACTTTGGTTCCTATGACCCCTGCTGAAATTGTACAAGCTGAAAAAGACGCGCTTGCTAGTTTGCATGATGCTAAATCTGAAAATCAGCAAGTTGCTAATTCTATTTACCCACCTAAAACAGATAAGTCGGCGCCTAATTCTAAGGTTGAGGGAATTAAATTGAAGGGTGCTGCTATGCTTGCAACAAAAACTGATCTTGCTGAAATTTCGATGATGATATATGCTATACTTTGGTTTGCAAGCGAGCCTTGTTTTCGCTTGAAGATGTTGTTAGTTCGATGCCTCTTGTTGTCACTAACCTTTTGCAGGAGTATGAGGATATTTTTCCAGCCGAGATACCCCCGGGGCTGCCACCTATGAGAGGAATAGAGCATCAAATTGATTTGATCCCGGGAGCAACACTACCAAACCGAGCTGCTTATCGAACCAACCCCGAGGAGACTAAGGAAATTCAGCGACAAGTCCAAGAGCTTTTGGACCGCTGGGTATGTACGTGAGAGCCTTAGTCCTTGTGCCGTTCTGTGATTTTGGTTCCTAAGAAAGATGGTTCTTGGCGTATGTGTGTTGATTGTAGAGCCATTAATAATATTACTATTAGATATCGTCATCCAATTCCTAGGCTTGATGACATGCTTGATGAGTTGTGTGGCTCTGTAATTTTCACAAAGATAGACTTGCGTAGTGGCTACCACCAAATTAGAATGAAACTTGGAGATGAATGGAAAACAGCTTTTAAAACCAAATTCGGGTTGTATGAGTGGTTAGTAATGCCTTTTGGTTTGACTAATGCACCTAGTACTTTTATGCGCTTAATGAATGAGGTTTTAAGAGCTTTCATTGGACGATTTGTGGTAGTTTACTTTGATGATATCCTGATTTACAAAGTCTTTGGATGAACATAGGGGACACTTACGTGCTGTTTTTTAATGCTTTGCATGATGCACGTTTATTTGGTAACCTTGAGAAGTGCATCTTTTGCACGGATCGAGTCTCTTTTCTTGGCTATGTTGTTACTCCACGGGGAATTCAAGTGGATGAGACGAAAATTGAAGCCCTAAAGAGTTGGCCGGTGCCTACAAGTATCACACAGGTGAGAAGTTTCCTTGGTCTTGCGGGTTTCTATCGTCGCTTTGTCAAGGATTTCAGCGCCATTGCTGCCCCATTGCATGAGTTGACAAAGAAAGGTGTGGTGTTTCATTGGGGTAAGGCACAAGAGGAGTCCTTTGACACTTTGAAGGACAAGCTTACACACGCACCATTGCTGCAACTTCCTAACTTTGGTAAGACTTTTGAGCTAGAATGCGATGCTAGTGGAGTTGGCATTGGAGGTGTTTTGATGCAAGAAGGTAAGCCTGTTGCATACTTTAGCGAAAAAATTGCATGGTCCTGTTCTTAATTACTCTACGTATGATAAAGAATTGTATGCACTTGTACGTTCTTTAGAGACGTGGCGTCATTATTTGTGGCCTAAAGAATTTATTATACATTCGGATCATGAATCGCTTAAGTATCTTCGCTCTCAAAATAATCTGAATCGTAGGCATGCTAAGTGGGTTGAATTTATTGAATCTTTTCCTTATATTATTAAACATAAGAAGGGGAAGGATAATGTGATTGCCGATGCCTTGTCTAGACGCTATGCTTTCTTGTCCCAACTTGATTGTAGAATTTTTGGACTTGAATCAATAAAAAGAACAATATGTGCTTGATCCTGTTTTTTAAAGATGTGTTGCTGAATTGTAAAGAGGGACGTACATGGAACAAGTTTGTGATCAATGATGGTTTTGTGTTTAGAGCTAACCCTCTATGCATTCCAGTTGGTTCTGTTCGTCTAATGTTGTTGCAGGAAGCACATGGAGGAGGTTTGATGGGGCATTTTGGTGCTAAGAAGACGGAGGATATGTTGACCACACACTTCTTTTGGCCAAAGATGAGGAGAGATGTTGAGCGGTTCGTGGCACGCTGCACTACATGTCAAAAGGCTAAGTCTCGCTTGAATCCACATGGTTTGTATATGCCTCTTCCAGTTCCTTCTATTCCTTGGGCCGATATTTCGATGGACTTTGTTTTGGGATTGCCTAGGACTAAGAGGGGGGAGGGACAGCATTTTTGTTGTTGTGGATCGATTTTCTAAGATGGCGCATTTTATACCTTGTCATAAAAGTGATGATGTTTGTCTTTATTGCTGACCTCTTTTTCAAAGAGATTGTTCGCTTGTATGGTATGCCTTGTACTATTGTTTCGGATCGTGATGCAAAATTCTTGAGTCATTTTTTTTGCGCACTCTATGGAATAAGTTGGGTACAAAATTGTTATTTTCTACAACTTGTCACCCACAAACCGATGGACAAACAGAGGTAGTGAACCGCACTTTGGGCACCACGTTGAGAGCTATTTTGAAGAAAAATTTAAAGATGTGGGAGGAATGTTTGCCTCATGTGGAGTTTGCTTACAATCGGGCGACACATTCTACCACTAAGGTAAGTCCTTTTCAGGTAGTGTATGGCTTTAACCCTCGTGCTCCTATTGATCTTTTACCTTTACTTACCACTGAAAAGAACCCATAGTGATGCTAGCGCACGTGCTGAATTTATTCGTAAGTTGCATGAAACAACTAAAAAAAATATCGAAAAGATGAATGAAAAGTATAGAATTGCCGGAAGTGAAGGTAGGAAAGAAATTAAACTTGAGCCGGGTGATTTAGTATGGTTACATTTGAGAAAGGATAGGTTTACTGAGCTGCGTAAATCTAAATTAATGCCAAGAGCTGCTGGTCCTTATAAAGTTATTGAAAAAATAAATGATAATGCATACAAACTTGAGTTGCCACCCGAGTTCGGGGTTAGTCCTTCTTTTAACATTGCAGATTTGACACCATACTTGGGAGAAGAAGATGAGCTTGAGTCGAGGACGACTCCAATTCAAGAGGGGGGAGGATGATGAGGACATCACTCCTTCGGATACACTCAATGATCCTCCGCTGCACATTCAAGGTCCAATCACAAGAGCTCGCGGCGACAATTAAATTCTACAGTGAGCTCGTTCCTAAGTAACTCTTTATATGATTTAGAGAATAGATTGCTACCTAATGATTATATTATGATTAGGAATCATGGAGAGGACCGGGAGATACATAGAGGAGGTCTTGGAGGCGTGAAGGACCAGCAAGGGCGCTCAAGTCAAGGTGGAGGCCCGCACCAAGTCGACTTCGAATCCGTCTCGTAGTCCAGGAGCAGTCTGTACTAAATTGGACGTCCAGGATGCATCCGGACTCGAATTAGACGTTCTTAGACTCTAAAGAAAGATAACAAAAAAGACCTTTCCAATGAGTCTTGTTGGAGGCCCAAATTCATCCGGAGTCATCGAGAATCGTCCAAACAAGATGACGTCCAGAATCTGTCCCGACGCTGCGGCGTCGTATTTTGGTCTTTGGGCCTTGTATCGAGTTGGAACCCATTAGGGGTGCGTCCCGGGGGGGTCTTGCACGACCTTAGACTCTTTATAAACAGTAGCCGCCGCCCAAGTTAGGGTTGGGTTTTGCTTAGATTAATCTGTCAAGAACAGTTTTCGCCGTTTCATCGGTTTTGTGAGACCCCAACTTCGTGAGCTTAATCATTCATTTGCAAATTGGTTGCTTTCTTCCTTGTTCTTGCTTGTGTTCTTCGATTCGCAGGCAAGGATTAGCCTTCTTGGCGAGGTCAACCGTGCAACGCCGGTTGATAACCAGAGAAGACGTGGTACTGCGCGATTGCGGGGTTTCGGATCGTCTTTGTTCGGAAGTCGGATCGACTTGTGTCTCGTTTTCGCCAAATCGAGAGTTACCAGAACTTTTCGGAAGATCGGGAACCCTTGTTCACATCATTACCTGCGGCGAGGACTCACCCCATTTATGGTCTGGTGGGTTAGACCTAATTCCCCCCCTTTATTTAGTTTGCAAAAGGATTATCGGGAAGGTTCTTCGGGTTGCCCCCCGGATCCGTCCCCGTTTGATCGACAGAATAGCGGCAGCTATTTGCGCTTAACTTGGGATTCTACCATTTTGTTGAAGCTCATTTAATTATTAATGGCAGAGGAGAGATTTTCTATTTTCATATTTAAGTTTTCAAACATTTTATCATTATAAGATAGCTTTTTATTCAAATTTTCATTTATTTTTGCTTGGCCTAATACCAAATCTTTCAAGGAAGGTTGGTTCGAATTATAATTAGAATTGAAGTTCGAATTACCTCCTTGTTGGCGGGGTTGATTATTCCATCCGCCATTATTTTGTTGGCGATACCCGTTGCTGCTGTTGTTGATGTAGGCAGCTTCTTCACGGGTTTCGGGGCGGTCATTCCCCGAGTGGCCAACATTGCCATAGACTTCACATGTCATGTGTGAGTCTATAGCTTTGACGTAGCCCTTCTTCATGGCCACTTTCTCATGGGCTCTTTCGTCCAATCTTTTGAGCAGTAGGTCCATTTTTGTGACCAGCATATCTGCCTCCTTGACAGTATGCATGCTTTTTTATTTTTATGACTGGGACCTTTCCTCTCCCCATCCTTGATTGGACATCATTTTCTCAATCAGAGCTTTTGCTCCAGTGATAGTGAGGGAGAGGAATGCTCCTCCAGCTATAGCGTCCAGATGGCCCTTCGACATGGGGATTAACCCCTCATAGAAGGTTTGCAGAATCATCCAATCTTCCATCCCATGGTATGGGCAAGCTTGAATGTAGTCTTGCAGCCTGTCCCATACTTCGGGATGTTCTCCAGGCTGCTCTGCTGGAATGATGTGATCTTCCTTCTAAGGGCAGTTGTTTTGCCTAGAGGGAAGAACTTCGCAAGGAACGCCGCTGAGCACTTGGCCCAGGTATCAACAGCTTCCCGGTCCTTGTAGAACCACTGTTTCGCCTTTCCCGTGAGGGAGAAGGGAAATAGACGGAGACGAATGGCCTCCGGTGCGACGTCTTTTATGACGATGGTGTCGCACAGCTCCAGGAACTGTTGGAGATGAGCGTTGGCATCCTCACTCGGCAAGCCATAGAATGTGCTTGCCTGCACCATAGTGATAAGACCGGTGCAAAGTTCAAAGTTCTTGTCACCAAGGTTGACAGCGGGCCTAGTGGGTACGTTGGCAACATTGGGGACAGAGTACTCACGGAGTGACTTTCCGGCCATAGCGGTGATCTCGAGTGCGAAGGTGACTGGTTCGGTTGTCGGTGGAGTACTTGAAGAAAAAACGGTACGGGACCGAGTCTTTTTCAAGATAGCCTCTGAATTGCTGGGGAAGTTTTTTGGCAGATCGAACCCAGTCATACACTATCTGTTTTCATCCACAACAGGAGAAAACAAGAAAAGGTTATCCTGTATAAACAAAGGTTACTTTTACACAAGTATATTATCCAAGTTTATGTTTTCATTTAAAATCTTTCCTAGCCTTCCCGAGAACGGCGCCGAAAATGCTTGTTGGCGTTTCTTAGCGCATCACCAAGTTTGGATCCCTGGTGACAACGCCAGAAATGCAGTTGATATTCCTTAACATCATTACTGAGAATAGAGTAAGTCTATCCCCGGTAATAAGTAAGAAATGCTTGGGGTGGTGTACCTCAATTACCATATCACTAGATCAGCCATGGTACTGAGGTACACCTCACCAGTTATTCTCTCTACTGCTACTAGTGATATACCTCGGATGATAGTTTCAGAATAGCATGGCACGGGCACCGTGGCATACCAAACTATTCTTACCTCTATCAAGAGAGTTATATCCCCAATAACACTAGGACTATAGCCTTAGCTGCTAGTACCTCGGAGATGCTATACGGCGCACTTTCAGCATTCCTTGACACTAGGGCTAAGACTATATTCCTAACTACAGTAAAGAGGTAACGATGATCCGGTAAACCTTTATGGTTTTGGATGTTACTCCGCAAGCGCACGGAATTACCGTTGTAGCATTTCAACCCGAAGAAATCCTAGGTGTCGTATTTATATTTTCCCAAAGGAAGGCTAGTGTAGATTTTAGTATGAAACCATAATCAAGAATATTATACGTTGTATGAAAAGTAGACCAATGCTCAAAACAGGGGTAAACAATACGGTTTTCATGATAGTGGACACACTCATACAGGTAGACGTCTCTCAAGTGGAGAAGGATGAATGAAGAATAAAGAATGAAAGAATGTCCTACAGGAGCAATGGTCCTAATACAGCTAATGTCTAAATAGTGGATAGTCATACAAATACAAGAATCAGAGCTAGAGTTGTGTTTGCGATGGATCGGAAGACCACCTGCCGCTGGTCTGCCAGCGAGATGGGTGGTAATTTAGACTCCTACACCATAGCCGAACATGGGGGGATTACGAAGGGACGGACAGGGCTATCACCACCTGCCGCCTACCCCCTCATCCGTGGACTATGAAGTGCAATCACCGGCTACCCTATACCCGAGCACCATGCTCGCATATAAAATAGCTACCCAAGCCCCCCGGGTCTCTCACCCTACGGATGAACAAGTAAAGAACTTGGATGTTGTGCGATGAACCACCAACCCGCACACAACTCTATTCTTCATCATCTAAATGTATGAACGACTAAGAACGGAGCTCTATATGCTACGAACATGATATGAGCACTATGAACTAGCAAGCATATCATGAACAAGGCATATGAACTAGAAGTCCTATGTTCTATGATCTAACTACACAAAGTAGTACCTAGTTCATCTACACAAAATAGTGCCTAGTTCATCTAACAAGATCATAGCGCTAGAACTATACTCTAATTTTAGAACATTGCTATATTGATAAAAAGAGAAGAAGAGCATAATGGAAAGAATAGTATTCATACCAAAAGTAGCCAAGATATCTCCTCCGCTTACAAGTTGAGCCTTGCTCCTCTACTACTACTAAGAATAAAGGGAAAAGTGGGGAGGTACACTTGAGAGTACAAGTGAGAGGTGTAGTGTGTTGTGTGTCAAATGAGGAGCTTCACCCCTACTTTTATACTAGCTTGAGGTCGGTTCCAGGGCTGAGGTGAGTAAATGCCTGGCCAAACCGCCTCTACAACCGACTAAGGGAACCGCCAGAAGAAGATGCGCCAGGCCGGCCTCCCTGGGGGTGCGCCCGCACCCTAGTGCGGACGCACCAGAGGTGGGCCCGCTCGGCCCCAGCTTCGGCCCTTGGCCCTCTTGCTGCTCCTAGATCTCTCTCCCGTGGGTTGTTGGCCCAGTTGATATCTTGGACATTGGGCTTTGCTTATTTTGTTGGAATATGCCTTGCCGAAAGGCACATTCTTGTGACCTTTTCCTCTTTTTCTTGTATGTTCCCTATAAAATGATAATTCTCCAATACAAGTGGAAATAGGTCAATAGTAAGGGTATATGTGAATATTTCTATGATAATTCTCCTTTTTTGGATAATAGTTGGCGGTTAAAGTACGTCGGTAATCACCGCCAACAGACAACCCAGTGTTTTACATGGTGACGTTAAGAGGTGTCAACAAGCATTTTTGGCGCCGTTGCCGGGGAAAGGCTAAGCTATAAAGAGATATTGATCAAATGCATACTTATAGATGGAACCATGACTAGGTACCTCTGCTTAAGTAGGCTTACTCTTGTTTTTCTTTGTCTATATCATATCAGGGTATTGTAGGATTGGTCTTGATTCGTCATCATCTTTCATCAATCTCAATCAAACCAATCAAGAGGTAGCTTTACACCAGTTTCTGAGCCATGGCTGACAAGACTCTGCGAGAGTTCTCTGCTCCAAGCACGAAGGACATTCACACTAGACCAACACTTCCAACCAACAATCTTGAGTTTGAGCTCAAGCCAAGTCTCATCAATATGGTGCAAGCTACTCCATTCAGTGGAAAGATAAGTGAAGATGCTAGTGCTCATCTTCAGAATTTTCTAGAGATTGGTAACACACTCATCATCAAGAACGTTGCTCAAGACATCATACTTCTTCGTCTGTTCCCGTTCTCATTAACTGGGAAAGCGAAGCAGCGGTTCTATGCAAATCAAAAAAACATTAAGACATGGGCAGATTGTTCAAAGGTCTTTCTAGAGAGATTCTTTCCTACAGGCAAGACTAGTGCCTTAAGAGAGAAGATTACCGGTTTCCAAGAGCAGAGAGATGAACCTATTTTAGAGGCATGGAAATGCTTTCAAGATTATATTTTAGATTGTCCCCATCATGGAATAGAGGATTGGTTGCTCATGCAAGGATTTTATCATGGATTATCTAAGGGAGCACAAGAGCAACTAGATGCTACTACTGGGGGAACATTCTTGTCACTCACCATCAAGAAGGCCAAATTACTCATGGAGACGATAGCCTCTAATCAAGGCTGGTCGTTAGATGATACTGCGCATTGCAAGATGAGTGAAGAAGCTGATATTGAAGAGTTGAGTGCAGTTTCAGCCAAGATGAATGTATTATTAGACTGGCTCGAACAGCAAGACAATTACAAGAAGGATCGTCAGGCTATTCAGGATGCTATGGATTTCCTAAGCAAGAACTGAAAGATATCTAGGAATCACATATTCCCCTGACTAGTTAGAAGATCTGAACATCATTAGCAACACTCAAGGAATAGATTAAGTTAAACAGTCATCCTTATGGAATTTGATTAGACAGTAGCCCAAGATTAATAAAGGACTTTCACAAAGGCTTGCTTCTAATGAGAAGATCATAGAGAGTATGAATCTTAAGATGAAAAGTTTTTCTTCTGCCATCAAGGATCAGCTGAGCTATAATAGAAAGATTGAATCACAAGTAGCAAAGTTGGCTGTTGCTTTGCCCATTGCCACTAGCCCTGAGCAAATCAATGCAATCACTACAAGAGGAGGCAAGAGTACTCGTGATCCTCCATATCCTGAATGTACATATCCTAGAGGGGTAGTAAGAGTATAGGCATCACCAGCAGCACCTGAGGAGAAGAATAACGATGAAGTAGAAGAAGTTGTGCCACCACTAGAACAAGAGCTCCAGCGCAATTATAATGATGCCAACTTCTTACCATTTTGTCGGCAGAGAAAGGAAAGGATGGATGAGCAGTTTGGGAAATTCATGGAGGTAATACGTCACCTATATATCAATGTGCCTCTACTAGATGCCCTACAAGTGCCTACATATGCAAGATACCTCAGAGACATTCTAAACAACAAAAGGCCACTGCCCACCACCAAAGTTATTAAGCTCACAGAGGAGTGTAGTGCGGCTATCTTGAACACATCACCAATCAAGAAAGAAGACCCAGGACGCCCCACTATTGAGTGCTCAATTGGAGATCAAGTGTTCAAACATGCACTATGTGATCTTGGCGCCAGCGTAAGTGTCATGTCAAAGACGGTCTTCGACAAACTCAGCTACTCCAAACTCACACCCACGACGATGTGCCTTCAACGAGCGGACCAGTCACTCCGCCACCCTGAAGGAATCACTGAGAATATTCCGATAAAGATAAGAGATTTCTTCATTCCAGTCAATTTTGTTGTGCTTGACATGCAGGAAACAGTAAAGACACCACTTATATTGGGAATACCCTTCCTAAGCACAGCAAATGCTCACATTGATGTTGGGGCCTAGAGAAATCCGGTTTCATATCAATGGTAAGGAAGAGAGGTTTGCATTCAAACCATGACCGGAGCAATACTCTCAATCAGAGAGGTGTGAAGAGCAAGAAGATTTAAGGTCTCCAACTCCGGGACCGACAGATGCTATAAAGACATAATCATCAGGAGGAGTCCAGTCTGAAGGACTATAAATATCGGACCCTCGCCAAAAGGTAATCGGTATTTATCCATTAACTTTTTACATTCTAAAAATCCAAAAATATTTTCCTTTATCATTTAGTGTTTTTCTAAATCTAAAAATACAAAAATAATTAACCAGCAGGACCCGCAGACACTAGGACCCACTTGCCATTTCACTTCCCATCATATACACATTGGATTCCAAAGCACATATCCACCCACCTGCTATCACCCTTCTTCTTTTCCACCGAAAGAGAGACCTAGGTGCAGCATAGGGGGAGATGGAGCACCAGAGCAAAGATGAGGCAAATAGGGCCCACTATGGGACCGGCCGGTCCCACCACAGACCGGCCGGTCTCCCCCTCCTCGCCTATAAAAGAGCAAGCTCCCTTGCTGCTCTACTCACACCACAAAACTCATTTTCACTCCTTTCGTCTCTGGATTCCAAAATTCCTCTTCCTATTCTTACTAAACCAAATTCTAGAAGAGAGAAGAAAGAAGTGAGAGAGAAGGAGAGTAAAAGTGCTAGAGAGTTGCTTAGTGACTAATGAAGGGAAGTGCTGCTAGAGTTTAGAGAAGGAGTTAAGCAAAAGTAGAGGAGGTGCTGCCCAAACTTAGAGGAGATGATCATCTAGTCTAGGGGAAACTCTGCTAAAATTTGGTTGTGGTGGTAATCACCCCACAAGGACCACTAACCCTGGACGACTGACCCTCTAATTGTTGTGGTGAAAACCTTCTCCACAAGGACTACTAACTCCCTCTAACTTTTCTTTTTGTTACTAACTCGGTTTACTCATTCCCACGTGTATTTATTTTCCGTATTTACTTCCTTGTGTTTTTCTTGTTTATGTGGAGGTAGCAATATCCCACACTTTTCTGTATTTATTTTTGTGTACTAACCCTCTTGTGGAGGAGTTCATCCCCACGGAGTAACATACTCTTGGAGCGTTATTTTCATTACCATATTTTCTAACCCCGCTCCTTGAGTCTCTGTTGTGTTTCTCTTGGTTTTTCACTTGCTTGCAGGATGAGTGGCCTATAGAGAGGGATCAAGAGCGGACTTAAGTCCCGGTCCACACGCTCAACTTGAAGCTCTACCTCTCGAGCGAGCTCTGATATGCAGGTTGACGAGACGCCACCCGCCAGCAACAGGCCATCATCTTCCTCGACGGTTATATACCATTTTATGGAGGAATATGACCTCAAGTGGAAGAATGATGAAGAGAAAGAAAAGTTCGAGCTCATTAAAGACCGCATGTTCGTCCTGACCACAGTGTATGATCCTGAGCTTCTTCGAAACACAGGTATGGGCATTGAATTTCAAACCATCTTTTTAGTCATCGGTTGGACGGGATTTGTAGACATTTCTGAGCCGGGGTGCAAGCTACTTACTGCTGAATTCTTATGCACCTTCAATTTCATTGAAAAATGGGGTAAATTTTTGACTCTTTGGGAAGGAGAAAACCTTAACTTGGAAGGAGCTAAGCTTAGCTCTAGGATTCCACGCTGAGTGCACGGTAGATGTTGATGATGCCATTCCCTACTTTGTGAGAGAACAGCTTTGGAGAGACATAACCAACCAAAACACACCTACACATGCTAAGACTAGTAGCATTCAATTACCCACATTAAGGTTCATGCATAGATGGTTGGCATTCACTCTCTTTCCACGAGGAGACACTAGTAGAGTGAGGATAGATGAGCTCAAGCTGCTTTATGCCATAGTGAAGAGTAGGAAGGTTTCCCCAGAATGGTGATGATGAGACAGTGGTTGGAAGTTTTCAGATTTAGGGGTGATATCAAGTGCACCTCCTTGGTGACACGGATTGCCAGCTATCTTGATTTGTGGCAAAATTCGCTAGTGGTGACATGGATTGCCAGCTATCTTGATTTGTGGTAAAATTCGCTAGTTCCATACATTGGAGGAGAACGAGGTCGTATATCGTATGACTACTTTCGCCAAGGCCAAACCTTGGTAAAGAGAGGAAATGTGGTGATAATGAAGATTAATGGCAGGCAGATCCGGTTACCTAACCTGGAGCTCAACTTGTACACCACCCGTTCTCTTGTCAATGTGCAGGTGACAGCAGCAGCACCACTGAGGAGCGCGTCGGCACGTTTCGCCAATATGCAGCCCACACACTACTATGGTGCTGACCCAACACCACAAGGACCAGCCTACACTAGCTACATCAACTTTGGAGAAGCAGAATCTTCACATCGAGGACAACCATCACAAGACAGTTGGGGTCAGTATGCCCAACCTTCGCCACAGGCAGCCGAAGTCCCCTGGGAAGACACGGCGGAATGGCCATTAGGTAATTTCAGTGACTATCAAGGAAGAATGTCTGTTGACTCACAGGAAGTGTCCTCTGGAGGGTACCAGCGAGGCCGCACATCCGATGTTGGGATAGGCTACTACGATCAACAAATACGGCAGCAAAGGAACGACCGAAGGCTTCGCACCCTTGAGGAGCAAGGAGCCACGCTGCTTGCACAAAACACCTCCATCCTTGGGCAGCTACATCTACACGACCAGTACCATCAGCAGCAGCTGCAGAACTGGGACTACCTCTTCCAGCACATGGGTGCAAGACCGCCACCACCACACTAATCGACTACTTCAACATCCAGCTTGGGGGAGAGCACCCCCGTTATCTTGAGGTAAGTTTTCTTTGCGTTTGTTTTTATAAGTTAGTTAGTTTGCTCGTTAGTTTGCTTAAATAAAAACCATAAAAACCAAATAAAAAGTGTATATAGGCTTGCTTAAATTTCAGTTTGAATAAAAAGAACTTGGAGAAAAATCTTTTGACATGGAAATGATGAATAGTTGCTCTATTAAGTTTCTCTTAAGTACCAAGCTTACAGTCAAGAATTCTCTTAAGGTTTTAGACACAACTGATTTGACATGAATATTTGCTCTGAATCTGAGACCTGTGGGTAGCATATTCCTCATCCTAAGTCTAGATAGTTGATTAGACATGATTTGAGACGATTAGAGCTGCTATTTATCTTGTTTTGATGTGATGCTGAAATTCTGGAGATTTAATTTTGAAAATTTGAAAAGACACATGATGAGTTTCTTGTATGACAAGCTTAATTCCCACCAAAGCTATATTGCACATCTAGGCTAGGAAGCCCCTACACATTGCTGCTTGTCACTGCATTGAGTGTTGTCAACCTCATGACCCTTGTGAGAAACTTGTCATGCTTTTGAAATCAAGATACACACTTCACCTCATATGCACTACTCTACCCTGGAGTAGGCGCAAAAATATGACATTCCATCCATCCAAAAATGTTCTACTCCTACACCAGGGGTAGACACCAAAAATATTCATCCACCAAAAGACATGCTCTAGAGCTTCTTGTCATCTCTCAAAATATTTTGTGCAAAAGGAGAGATGTGAGCTATGCAAAAAAAAAAGAAAAAGGAGAGTTGAGAAAATGGACAAGTGTCCAAGAAAGAAAGATAGATATCCAATACCCATCTCCCTAAAGAAAAGCGATAGCTCACACCCTTGGCAAAGTTTCGATGTTTCAAAAGAGAAATTTATATGAGCATGGTAGACTTAGGTTCATTATCTTTCCAACACACATCCACTATATTCCACACACATGCACATCTTGATTTGATTGTATAACTCGTTTCTCTTTGGATCCCTTGTTTGACTTCACAATACATATAGTGCAAGTATGCTTATCCTTGATATCTCCACACCTATGAGCCCCACATAAGCCTTAGATGTAGGTTAAGATAAAGGCACAAGCTCTATTACCTTGGTGAGGACTCCAAAAATATCACATATTTGAGAAACTTGAGAGTGTCATACAATGAAACTCTGAGCTTTATTTTGAAAATCCATAAAAAACTCCAGGAACTTGGTTGAACAAAAGGGCTTGAGACATAGTGCTTGACTTGATCTTTCTGTCTTTCAACCACTCATGACCTAGAGAGAGGGATGTTAAGCCCCATGGTTAAAGGTAATATGGGTAAATGTGAAAGTCAGAATGGTTCACTCTAAGCCTAAAGAAGAGAATTTTTATCTGAATGCATGTGTGCTCTTGAGAAATTTAATTTTGCAGCAACTCCTGATCCATTTAGAAGAGTGCAGTTTGCTAAGGGACTAGCAAAGGTTAAGCTTGGAGGAGTTGTTGACGGCCGTTAATTACCAAATCTAGAGGTTAACAAAACACCAAAGAGGGTACATTGGAGATCACCATCGTAGGAATAGAGGTTACACTAACCAAATTCCATGAGTTTTGGTATTTCACTGTTTCTGCAGGAGAATAACGGAGAAGACGCAATCCCAGAAGCATATCAGAGCGTAGAATGCACAAATGGACGGCACGGCAACACAGGAACAATCTAGAAGACACCAGAAGACACCACGCCGAAGCGGAGGCCGAGTGGGCCCAGGGTGGGACCGGCCGGTCCCACCCCAGACCGGTCGGTCTGCCCAGGGGCCCATTCTCGGCCCGCTTCGCCCAGGTTGCTCCACCACCTTTAAGGAGAGATCTCAGCCGTCCGCCAATGTTGGTTTGATCCGATGGCTCACGATCATCGTCTAGGGCTATAAAGGAGGGCAGGACCCCCCTAGGGGAGGGCCCAGAAACCCTAATTCATTATTTCCTCTCTCAGAGAGAGCGAAGGATTCTATCCTTAGAGAATTAGATTAGAACTCCAATACTTTAAGTTCTAGTTAGGCATTAGCTAGCAAGGTTTCAGCAGAGTTGAGCTACGCTCAGGATTCTGGAGTCGTCATCGAGGAGGCTGGTATAGCTTTGTATCCCTCTCTTTATTATGACTTTGTTCTTAAATATTATGTTTTAGTTTATTAAGTTCCTAGTTTATTCTAGTGTTTTGCTTGATATAGTATTGATTGATGATGAACTATCTCATACGATCGTAAAGCGCTTAGCTCATTACTCGAGTGGGTTAAGTGGTAGATATTATGTAAGCGCGGTGCTTAGATATGCTCTACCTACGAATATACCTTGTAGGCCGGGTTTGATGGTAGATCGCGGGTGTGATATTCCTGTTGAGTCCTATGCATTCCGCCCCCCGTTATAAGACTAGCAGAACATGGTTGCGAAGGATGAGCGTGCTATGTTCACAAACCTCCCTAGTGATGTTCCTTGTGGGTACTTTAGAGTCACCAATACTATAGATGAGAGTAATGTACTAGAGTAGATGTAAAGACTTAGTAAATCTGACACTACATAGGAATTCAATCTCTTAACTAATCTCCTGTTTTTGCCTTGCTACATTAGAGTCTCTATTTCTATTTCTGAGTGATTTATCATTGCCCTACACTTATCATATATATATATATATTTGGCTTACCCCTGCATAAGTATGTCCTTGTCATGTGGATTCTATCTAAGTATGTATACACATCAATATTGTCTAGCTGTCCTTTCCCATGAGATTAAATAAATACGACAATTGGGTTGACTCCCAATAAAATGCTACAATAGTGTTTCATCTGTACGCTTGCGGATACACATTATATTTATAGTTAGAAACAGTTGCATGATTTAATACCACACCTCTCAATGTCTCTGCTGGGGATGACTACCCAGTGTTTTATATGGTGACGTTAAGAGGTGTCAACAGGTGGCAAGATGCAGAGAGGGCAGGTGCGGCCGGCGCTCTCAGCTGGACAGGGCGCCCGCCGCATGCAGTCGCCGTTGGCTTAGGGGGAGCTTCGCTTGGCAGCGCGGAGGCTGGTGTCTGCTGGAGACTACCTCGACGTAGGTGTGTCCCCGGCCCGTGGGCTGACCACGCGAGCTCCCAGCGTGGCCGCCGCTGGTGGCGCCGTCACCGTCTAGTGTCCCTCGCGTGCCGGTGAAGCTGTGCAGCCGGGGCCCGATGCCGAAGTGGCGGATGACGACTTCGGCTCGCTGCAGGTCGACAGCCGCGGGGCGATGGCCGCGCGGGACGCCCTCGAGCGGGAATGTCGAAGGAGCCGCAGCGTGTTTGGATAACCACAGAGAAACTTCAGGCTTGCCTCCTCGCCGACGATGTCGGCGTCCCGCTTCCTCAACCGGCGCCCAGTGGCGGGTCCAACGAGTGCGGTGGCGAGGGCGTGGCTCCCTGGGCGCCATGGGGGGACCCCGAAGCCGCCCGGCGCGCTAACGAACGAAGCGGCCATCGGCCGCCCCAGCCGGCCCCGCGGTGGGCGAGCGTGGACGCTTGCATTCCCATGCGTAGTGGTTGATGCCTTTGCAGTTGAAGCAGCGCAGGGGTCTCTTGCAGGTGGCGACTCGGTGGGCGGTGGAGAGGCAGTTGAGGCAGCGGTCGTGCACTTCGCACGGACGCAGTCTGGGTCCTCCACCCCGGTGGGATGGTGTGTGTTGATTCTAACTCTCAGTCACAACAATATATGCAGTTTAATAATACATTGGTTAAGTGCCTGTGCATTGCTATGGATATGCAATGTACGGAGAGAAATTAACGTATGGGCAAAGTCGTGACAGATAGTCATCGATTCGCAATTTTGCATCTTTATCACTTCGTGTAAGCAGAGAAACCATATAAAATTTACTTGGTATGCGTGTTACAACAGCCAATATCACTCACTCGTTAACAATTGTTTATACATAAAGCTAAACACTAACCATACAAGAATAAAAGACATTTAGAAATATTATAATCAACAGGTTTTCAACAAATATGAGACATGTTGAATTAAGTTCCATGGCATCATGATCACTAAATATTCAAGTCCCTAAACATCTATGTTCACAGTTCAAAATCTTCTGTCACAGGGAAATAAAACTAAAAGTCCTCTTCAAGCACTTTGACCAAAGCTTCAGGAAGCAACTTGTACCATCAGGTGCTTTATTCAGTTCAAGCATAGGCATATTTTTGAAAAAAAAAACACAGGATTTCTTAATTTTAGCATATGTGATTGACATTGCAGGACATAACAATGCTTTCATAACTACATCTTATTGTCGGTGCTGAATCAGAGTTAGTATATGTTCCCTAATAAAAAAGATGTTGAACTTCACTCTGTGAAAGGTCAGTTAGCCACACAATGTGACTGCAGGTAATTATAAAAAATAATAATACTGAGCTATAAGATGACATTGAGCTATACGAGCATCCACAAATATAGCAGCGCATGTTTGCATCGATCTCCTCTCTTGTAAGGATTACTGTTATACAATTTCGCTTAATGTAATCAATATTAGTCCCCAGTCATCTTGAATGAACCTGTATGTATTTTACCTATAAAAATTGTTGGATAAATTGACAGGGTTAAATTGATAGGAATAAACATTTTATTTCTCCTTGTATATTTAATTGTTCTTGTGTGGATCAAAACAAATCAAGTGTGAGAAAAAAGGGATTGAACTTTATTCAGTTTCATATCTGAAGAGTAAAAGCACTGATTTCAAGTGCACAAGCAGGGCCTGGCTGAAGTCCAATTACGTGATATTCCTAAGCACCTGAACCTCATCAAACTTGTCTGCTACTGCATAGTGGATTCAGAAACAGGTAAGCACAGGTTGCTGGTCTACAATTTTATACCCAACAAAATCATAGATGACCGTTTCTACAATGCAGTTCTGTCTTATGGTTCAGGAACAAGTAAACTAAAAAATTCACACATCTCTTTGTAAATAATATTGTCCTGTACATTGTTGCATTGTGGGGTTACTATAACAAAGTGAAATTGGTTACACATAATATGACCAAAGTTCATAGAAAGGAATACAATTTAAAACACTAAAACCACTACAGTGTTGCTGTTAGCTGCTACATATATATTCCTAGAAAGAAAGTTGATCTCCTCTAAGGTACAAGACTGTACTAAATTTGGCTAGATGGACACTGTGCATCTAAAGATAAGGAAACAATCTTTTTGTCATGATTACATACTAGTCAACACATTCCCAATCAATCAATCTAGGGATAACTTCACATACCTTAACCAATCTTGGGATAACTTTGTCTGAAATTCGTGGTCACGTTCTTCCTAAACAAGAGGATGCTAAGAGAGAAGAGACTCAGGATCAGACTCAGTCACATCCAGTGCGAACCTATGAGTCAAAGTCTGTAGTATAATGATGGACACACTGCATAGTTTAATTTAACTGCAAAAATTAGTGCTCGAGAAAGGTGAGGATAGCAGAACACAAGACGACAACACATATGGGTTTATTCGGTCAAGAACCATACAAGATTGTCTAGCATGGAGTTTTGAGTACATCCATGAGTGCCACCAGTCAAAAAGAGAGGTCATCATTCTCAAATTAGACTTTGAGAAGGCTTTTGACACTGTAGAGCACTCAACCATCTTGCAAATGATGACCCATCTTGGCTTCCCTGACAGATGGCTCCAATGGATGCAGGCCATTTTGGGGTCAGGAAATTCGGCGGTTCTTCTGAATGGTGTACCAGGGAAATACTTCAAGTGCAAAAGAGGGGTACGTCAAGGTGACCCACTGCCACCGCTGTTGTTTGTGCTGGCAGCTGAACTATTGCAGGTCCTGATCAACAAAGCAGCTTCCATGGACCTTCTGAAACCACCAATCCCTCAGCCTGATGCTGATTACCCAATAGTGCAGTATGCAGATGACACCTTGATGATCATGCAAGCAGATTCAAGACAATTGCTCTTCCTCAAAGCCCTATTGCATAGCTTTTTAGAATCCACAGGGTTAAAGGTGAATTATAGAAAATCCCAGATGATTCCTATTAATGTGTCACCTGAAAAGATGAACTGCCTAGCTCAAACCTTTGGCTGTCAGGAAGGGTCATTCCCTTTCACATATCTTGGGCTGCCTATGGGCACCACTAAGCCCCGTATGGAGGACCTCACTCCCATGATGGATAGAATTGAAAGAAGGCTTTCCTCCTGCTCTATTTGGTTATCATACACAGGAAGATTGCAGATGCTGAACTCAGCAATAACACCCATCTCCACATATGCTATGTGCACCATTAAGCTACCCATAGGGGTCATTGAGAATATAGATAGTGCTAGGAAGCAGTGTCTATGGCATGGCAATATAGAGAAGAAAAAAGGAGGAAATCTAGTGGCATGGGAAACGGTTCAGAAACCCAAAGACAAAGGGGGCCTTGGAATCATCAACCTAAGGCTTCAAAATGATGCTCTCCTACTGAAGCATGTGGATAAATTTTACAATCAAGTGGATATTCCTTGGGTAAAACTCATTTGGTTCAAATACTATGGCAATAGAGTGCCTCATGCAGTAAGAGAGGTTGGTTCTTTCTGGTGGAAGGATGTCCTCCGCTTAAACAATCTCTATAGAATTATAGTTGTATGCTCAGTCAAAAATGGCACCTCAGTCTACTTCTGGGAAGATAACTGGGCTGGCAGTGCTTTGATGAATCAACTCCCCAGATTGGCCTCTTTTGTTAAGAATGATGGCATCTCAATAGCAGAGGTAATGCAAGCCAATGATCTTGACAGCCTTTTCAGACTCCCTCTATCTGAGCAAGCCTTCCAAGAGTTGGATATATTACAAGAATAGCTGCAAGGGATAGCATATGATGAAAGCACAAATGACATCTGGACACCTATATGGGGAGGTACATACACCTCAAAGCAATTCTACTCATACATATATGGCACACTGGAGGCACATCCAATATTTCGGGAGATATGGAAGGTAGGATGCACGCCGAGGGTAAAATTCTTTATTTGGCTGATAATGGTGGACCGTCTCAACACGAAGTCCATGCTCAAGAGACGCAATCTGCATGTGCAAGATGATGCACATATTGATCATCTTTTCTTCACATGTCCCTTTGCCAGTCAATGTTGGTCATCAATAAACATCCATTGGGACGTCTCCCTCGATCTCCAAGATAGATTTGCCTCAGCAAGACAGACTCATGGCCTCGGATTCTTCACTGAAGCAGCAATGCTAGCAACCTGGGAGATCTGGAAAATGCGAAACGACAAGATCTTCAATGCGCGTGCCCCAGAACATGCTCGATGGCTATGTAACTTCAAATATATAGATTATTCTCAATCGGTTAGATTCAAAGTAGATCTTAGAACTGCTTTTTGCTTTTGGCTAGATGCTTTCAGTTAAAGTTCCCTGTATGTAAACCTTTGCCTCTATAAATTTATAGAATCTTTTGATGGCTATGGGGATCTCCCTCACGGTCTTTTGCCGTCAAAAAAAAAAGACGACAACACATGAGAGAAAGTACAAATGTAGTACGTAGGGCTGCAAAACCTGATTTAGTATTGCAATTATAATCTAGTAGACTTGGACCGACCAGGACAAAGAATTTAGCAACATAAAACTTATGTTAATTTCAATATCAGCATTCCCCTAATGCCAAGTTCTGAAATCAGCACATCAGCAAATGTTCTTGATTGGGAAAACTTCGGGGCACAGAACATTCAGTCAAAGCAGACAGGGATATAAGTTAGCAGTCATACATATACACTCATGTAATTAGATCAGATCAGTCCCGGATACAAATAGCCAATTAGCTTAGGAGGGTTTGGGGTTTGGGTGGTCCGTTTGGCACACCAGGAAGGGAAGAGATGGGATTGGCACACCTGATGATTCTCGTATCTGGCAAACTGCCATGTTATGACATTGCGGAGGGCCTAACGAAGACCTGGGTACCTGAGCACGTGCGGTGAACTGGAGAAGCAAAGGCGCGCCGCGCTGTTCCATGTCCACCGATGGACCGTATCGGTCGTGGGCTCGTGGAGCGGAGCCCCACGGCGATGGCAACGTTGCTGCGTGGATCCCGCGGCGATGGCGCAGAGCCCCAACCTCCTCCAAGGCTGGCTCTCTCCGAGCAGGTCCTCCAGGTCCGTGGTGCTGCCGGAAGGCGGCGCTGGACTCATCAGACTCAACGGCGCAGAGGTGCAGTTGGGACGGTGAGGACACGAGCAGGCAGAGACTCAGGGAACCGCCGGGGATGGAAGCACGGACCGGCGCGAGGGAGCTCGAGCGGTTGGGGACGACACAACAAAGCCCCAGCGAAGGAGACCGACCTAGCCGCGACGGAGTGGAGCGAGAGGGGCGCGCCGGCACCGATGCGTCCAGATGCGTCCGTGCTGCGGCCTACGGGGAACGAGAGGCATGGCGATGGCGGATTTTGATGGGAAACTAAGCCGGTCGACGTCCACGTGTGCGGCGGACGGCGCTTGGGGCTGGTGTTGGCGGCGCGTTGTCAGCCGCAAAGCGAGGCGGGCGGATGGTGGTTGGGGCCGGCGCTGGCGGCACCTTGGCTTCGAGTGAGCGCGCCGCTGGTAACGGGCTGGTGCGGAGCCGGGAAACAGGGGGCGTGCACGGTGGGCCAGCGGCTGGGGCCGGGTGTTGGGGGCTCCCTAGCCTCGTCTTAACCGGAGGCAGGCGGCGTGCGCAGGTGGGAGGACGTCGGCAGGAGGGAGATTACGGATGGGTGAAGCCATCAGACGATAACATCGGTTTTTTTTAGTTGTAGAGATAGAGATTTTGTTTAGGTCCTGTTTAATAAGATTCTAGAATCTGGATTTTAAATAAAAATAATCTCGGATGTGTTTTTTGGATTACATGTCCGTGAGTTAGAATCCTAGTGCGTTCTGAGATTTTTTTATCCGGATTCTAAGAATCCCATGGATCCAAACACCACCTAGTGTTTGAATTGATTGTTCTTTTAAAGTTGATTTTGTTGGTTTTTCATCTTGTAAGTCACTAGATATTGAAAATTACCTTTGTAATCGAAAAATTTGTGACTTACTCTTTTTTGTCGCGTTCCTATATGCATAGTTTATCATCATATATATTTTATCATCATATTTATTATAGTGTAACCCTACTAAAAAATTAAGATAACTTTTTTTAGAATTACATAGTACAATGCAGACGCTTTCAACACGCACGCAAAACTCTACCCCGAACTCAACACTGGCGTCTCGTCGTCGACGGAACATCGCTACATAACGCTTAAATCCACTTAAAAAGGTGCGAGCACCGATTTGATCCCCGAAAAATTTCAAGAAAAGGTGCGAGCACCAGGATTTGATCCCTGGTGAAATTTCAAGAAAAGGTGCGAGCACCAGGATTTGATCCATGATGGGTAGCGTCCCGATTGGACAGTCCTACCATTAGACCACAGACCCATTCACAAAATTAAGATAACTTGTCTCTACTAAAAATATAATTGGTAGAGTTATTACACTAAATTTACTGTTGTTAGAAACGAGTAGATATTAGTTATATTTCTAAGAAACGAGTAAATATTAGTTCTATTTCTATCGCAAACTCGAGCAGTGGAGAGTTTCTTCCGTTTCTCTTTTCTTTTACTTCCTAGACTACACTCACACCGTGTTGTGTATATGAGCGGACTCGACACATTTTTGTTTTTCTTTTCTAGTTCCTGTTTTTATTATAATATAAATATTTAAATAAATAATAAACACAATATTATACATAGGTTTTTAACCTTGATCCTTTCTTGATAAATAAATATTCTCATCACTAAATTGCTTGTGTACTTTTAATTAGAGTTAGAAATAAAACATTATTATGAGTTAGATCAACTGATCTCTAACTAATTATACCGTGAACTAAATCTTGAGTAGTTGTCACCCAATCTAATCAAAATAAAAATGTATCCTAAGATGCCATGGTAATCATAAAAAGTTATACCTTTTAAATCTTATTTTATAGAAAAGATAAAAACTTGCATTAATGTTTGATAAATCTTTTGCTATAATAAAGGACTCACTATAGCATATTAACAGAAACACCGGAGAAGATGGTGGGATCAAGCTAACTAAACTAACGCCTGAGTCACTTTGCTCTATACATCCGCCGACGATCTGTACTGATACATTTAAGTCATCATCACGCAGCTTGTTTTCCCTATAGAATCAACATAACAATTGGATATTTTGTATTATATTGAATTTTGATTATGTATTTTTTAATGTTAGCTGTTTCATAGTTTATATGTCGATATTTTTCAATGCTACTTTTTTACTTCCTCCATTTCAAATCATAAGATATTTGACTTTTTCAACTCTAAATTTGATCACTTGTCTTATTCAAAAAATTATAAAAAATAGTCAAATTTAAATCATTCGTGAAGAACTTTTATTGATAAAGCAAATCATGATAATTTTTTTTTGAATAAGACAGGTGGTCATATTTGAGATTGAAAAGGTCAAACATCTTATAAATTATAAATTAGAATAGAGGAAGTAATATATTACTCCCGTCGCCCAATTTTGCTAAAGTTGAGGTGGCGTTTGGATAGCTGAGGGTTTGGTTTAGAGAAATTTGCTAGGTTACGGTAGACTGGGTTTGGGTAAGGCATAGGAGAATCCAAACCCAATTCATTTTTTGGCTTTTGCCGAGTATGGGTATGGGTTAGGTGGGCCCACCAAATTAAATAAAAAACAAATGACACAAACGCTCCGACATATTGTTGGATATCGGAGGGAGTAGGGATCCATTATTTTCTAGTAAGTTTTTTTATTAAATTGAGTCTTTAGGTTAGGGTTTCTCCATGCCAAGTTTCTTGGTATTGAAGATTTATCTCTTCCTCCTGCTCTTCTCTGGCAACGGCGAGGGTGTGGAGTGGAATCGTTTTCTCTATGACGGATATGTTGAAGATGAAGGTGGCATCTACGGCATCAACATCTTCATCGACATGACGATATGGAGACTTGTGTTTCCAAACGGTGACATCAAGGCGGAGATGATGCCGCCGCCATGGAATATTTTTTTTCTCCCCTTCTTCATTTTCATTTTGTTGTGAAGGATAATCCGAATAATTTTAATCAGTGTGTTGATGTACAAGACACAAGGAAGAAGAAGAAGTTTCTCATCCGCCTAATTGGCTACATCTACTATTTTTTGTTGCTTTCGCAAAAAAAAAAAGGAAACAGGTTTGGTTTTGAGATACTCTTATTCACGCTCATCCTCATCCTTTCTATATTTGCAATGGGAATTGTAATGTGTTGATGTACCCAGCTATTATCTAATATAATTTTTCTTTCGTCGCAAAAAAAGGAGGGAGTACTCTTACGTTCATCCTCATCCTTATATATATGCAATGGGCCGGCCTAGGCCTGACGACGGCACGACGGCCCATCCTGCCGACGGCCCGACGAGGCACGACGGGCCGACGGGCCATGCCGTCCCAGTCCTTCGTGTCTGGTCGACGGCCCAGACACAGCCCGTCGGACCATTTTCCTTGCCGGGCCAGCCCATTGAGCACGATCTTTTTAGCAGGGCGGGCCAGGCTTTGGCCCATTATGAGTGCTAGCAATTTCCAAAAAAACAGAGAGCCGAGAGAGTAAGGAGAGAGTAAGGGTGGCCCCAAGAAGGGCAGGCCGCTGGCGCGCTCGCCCAAACAGCGTAGAAAGCCGGATCTGCCATTGCAAGGGCTGTGGAGGAGGCCGCCCCGTCCCTGCAATGGTCGATGCCGCCGCTGTCGCGCAGGCCCAAAGCTACCAAGCTCGATGCTGCTATCACTGCTGCTGCCGCGCACGGCCGTAGCTGCTGTGGAGGAGGAATCGCAAGTCATGACCACGAATCGCATCTGTGGCTCTGCTCGAGGTCATGCAGGGAGTTGTTGAATTGGGACAGTGCGATGGCATACGGGAAATTAGGGAGACAGCGGCGTAGATGTGAAATCGAGAAGGGGAGTGACGACCAAGTCAGTTTATGGCACCGAACTACATCGGGCCGAACCTATTCTACCGGGCCGTGACGTTCTGGCCCATGTGCCTGAGGTACGTCCCAGACACGGCCCTATACACCGTTCTGAGCTGGCATGGGCCCATACAGCATCGGGTCGGACCGTGCTCGGGCCGTGCTAAAAAACCGGGCTTCATGCCGGGCTGTCGTGCCTCGGGCTGCATGCAGATATATACTCATCCTCGTGCTCTGGAGCCCACCCACCAACCTTATCACCTTCGCATCCCATGGCCTGAACACATCCGCAAGCAAGCAGCATAAGCGAGGACGACGGCTCCATTGTGTGCGAGGTGAGCAACTCCAGCAGGGTAGGTGCCGAGGTTGGCAGCATGGGCGGCGGCATGGCTGGGACTCCCGGCATCGCGGGCGACGGGGCTAAGTGGCTGAGTGCTAGTCGCTGCTCGCCTACTCCAGCGGCAGCCCGTGTGATGCGAGGTGAGCGACCGCTGGTCGGCGTGCGAGGCGAGTGTGGCTGGTCATCCTGTGCGGCAAGCTGGCTTGACGGCATGCGAGGTGAGTGACGGATCCACGGCAGCCGCCAGGCAGGGGTATCTCTTCCTTCACGCCATCGTTTTTAGTACCATCATTTCGCCGCGCCGTTATTTCCCGGTGTAACCTACCCCTCATGGTTTGTTTGGCTGCACCAAAGGGCCTGTTTAAAAGCTCCATTATATCCATTTTTTAACAGCTTTTCAAGCATCTGGCTTCATCTATGGAGCAGATTCACTTGGGTGAAACGAAGCTTTTTTTTAGATCGTTTGGCAAAATAGCTTCACCTCATGGTCAAAAAGATAAAATATCCATTATACCCTTTTTTTATTTTTTCTTTTCTTTTCTTTTTTTTCTTTTCCATCCTTCTTATCTGTTCACCCGTGGTCTGACGACTCCTGCCTTTATCTGCTTCACGCGTTCACCCGTGGTTATCATCTTCTTCAACCTCCACACGCATCAATTAAGCCCATCGTGTGGCCCTCGCCCCGTGCTTGACGCCTCGCTAAGCAAATCCTCCGCGAGCTCCGCGGCTCCGCGCGGGCACGCCCCGGCGTCCTCGTCCTCCGCGACTCAATTTGTAGCCCACAGAAACCGACCAATTTATAAAAGCATAAGTGAAAAATCACTTTCGCTAAGCAAGCAATTGTCACACTTAAGCCGTTATAAACCCGGTAGTCCGGAAATCTCGAAGGATTTCAAACCAAACATCGTCAACCAAGATCGTGCGGGTTTAGCGTCACCATTCGCATGTTACAACATTTCACAAATAGTTAACAACATCGAGTGTGCGGGAAATAAAGTTATTACAAACCGAGTCTTCAAATTCAAATAGCGGAAGTAAAGTAGTTTTAGAAGCTCAACCCAACTCACACATTTCAGATAAATAAAGTGCCGGACCCACGTCTATCCATCAAAAGCGGTTGGGAAGAATATTAAGAGTAACCTTGCCCAAGGCCTTCTAGTCCATTTGGGAAAAACACAGTCTCGCAATACCCGTGGTAGGTATGCCCGTCTGCACAAACAACAAGCGGGAAAAACCCCGAAGTACGAGAAGGTACTCGCCTAGACTTACCCGATCCGACTCAAAAGAAATGACTCCAAGGAGTATGACAGGCTTTATCGGGAGGTAGCTCGACTCATTTGCATAAAAGCGGTAGTAACATTTAAAGTGATAGCTCAGCTTAATTATCCCTATTTATGCTAGGTGAGCAGCTATACTATTCGTCAATGTAGTATATCAATCATGATCAAGCAAGCAAGTAGTATCCATAATCATTACATCAGCTTAACCCATCATCATCATTAACCACATTCCATAATCATTACTACGATGGTGCAGCTCAAGTCAAGTGTTCACTGTCCGGGAACGATGGCGATTCGAATCGATTACACTACCGAGCTCGGGGGGTATTCCTCATGCAAACCGCACTCACCCGCTAAAGTGAGCTACTGGTCACCATGGCACGTATCCGGGGAAGACAAGCACGCGGACTCGCATGGAACCACCGTGCCCGGGGACCGCCCGACTGCCTTAGCCACCATCTTTGGACCTCGGACTTACTCTTCGCGCCCCCCGTGGTCCCCCATCCATCTCCAATACGGTGCGAACGGTCGAGAACCGGCCGGATAGTGTTGGGCTTCGGCGGTCGGAACGACTTATCCGGCCCGGCTAAACATGAGGCATGCGTTCAACATGACTTGCGGTACAACAACGGTACGGTCCTTAATCGACACAGACGGAATCACTATGGTCCATCAACCCCACAAGACTCCGTCCGGTCTCCAATTATCAACCATAGCCATTATCCAGATGATATCAACATAAGCTTTTCCATCAATCATAGGTAACCACCTATCTCGCGGATGACAGGAAATCACCCGACTTCTACCGTCTAAGCAAGCTAAGCATATTACTCGCCCTAGACTAGCAGGGTGTATCAAGGTGGGATAATCAATGGTAAAAGCAAGGATATAATGCGATAACGGTGTCACACAACTCCTATACTTAATGCAACAATCATAAAGCATAATTAGACTGTTAGAAAGCATAGGTAAGTAAATGCTCCGGTGCTTGCCTTGCACAAAGTCGATCTTGCGGTGAGTCCGGGCACTCCGGAAGCTCCTCCTCTTCTCCTTCCTCTTGCGGCACTTCTTCTTTGCGGTTCCTCCGGGGCGATTCTCCTCGATCTCCGAATAAGGGAGGTCCTCTTGCGAACTTTATATGATGCGATGCACGTGCATAAGTATCATGAATGCACAACGCATGATGATCATGGATGAAGATGATTAATAAATTATTTGACAGAGTAGGTGCATATCTCCTCTCTACTACAACTTAACTCATTTTACTGAGTATGTGCAAATCTCTTCTCTAAACACTTAGAGAAGTGCGTCAAGAAGAGTGATGTGGCTCGGCACACACACATACTCACAATACATAAATAAGAGAAGTACTACTACTCATAACCAGATATCACATTTCAGTTGTGGTACTTCAATGCATGACCAGCAAGCATAACTTAATTGAAAATGCACAAGAATTGATATAAAAGTCATTAAATCGTTTAATCCAATTACTTATCATTTCATGTGAATAAATAGGCTTGAACTGTGACCCCTGTCTAAACAGTTCAGAAAATTCTACAAAAATTACAGGAGCTACACTATGCTATAACAGAGCCATGATAAATTTTTCATCACATTTTACCAAGTACAACAGCCTACACAAAAGATGAAGCTACTGGCCAGAAAAGCACATTTAACAACCTTGCACTATGAAAAGTGTTAAACAACAGATTTCATATTTTTATCTATAACTACTTAGCATAAGAACAGTCACCAAAAATTACCAGGGCCTAATTCCTTATAATTTATTTATTAAAAATCATACAAGAATCAGCCCAGAAATGAAATTTAATCATATTCCAATATTTTTACACAGTAAATGCATGCCATATATTTTTCCCAGAAACTACATCACATAACAAGTCTAGCAAAACAAGAATCATATTTTTCAGAGTTATATTCTATTTATTATGCAATTAAACAGATTTCAGCCATTTTAAGCATTTAAATAAATCTACACAGAAAATATTCACCAAAAATGCATCTCATAATTTTCCTTAGTAGATCTATTCATTAGAAACCTAACAAAACAACAATCACCAAATTTGGAGTTCATCTGCCCAAGATATAAATTGAAAAGCATTTGAACTGTTTTCTGAAAAACAATAAAAAGAAAAGGGCCGAGCCCTGGCCTTCGTGGACTCGGTCCAGTGGACCGTGAGCCACTGGCCGCGGGACCCCACTGGTCCACGGGCCCATCGGCCAGTCGGCCAGCCGGGAGGGCGTGCACCGGCGGCGCTTAGCTCGCCGGGCGGTGAGCTTCGGCCCGCGACGGGGTAGCACCGCGTGCTCCCGCGGCGACGGCAGACCCGGACGGGGTTGTGCGCGCGTGGTGGCGGCCGGAATCGTGCAGCCGGCGACGAAGCGGCGGCGCATGGCGTTCTGCATGGCCGTGCGGCGAACAGCGGTGGCGTGGTGCGGTGATACAGCGCGAAGCCCACGGAAGTAAGCGGGGCTAGCCGTGAGCTTGGCGGCGAATGATTAGCGGCGCTAGAGGCTCGGCCGCGTGCATGGCGAAGCGGCGGCGACGGCGAGCGTAGCTCGACGGTGGAGGGCGCGCATTGCCTCGATTGAGGGTGCGGCCCTTCAATTCGAGGCGCTGGGCGCCATGGTGCGCGCAGCCAGAGCAAAGCGGGAGCGGTGAGCGAGAACGCCACGCCGCTGAAGCTCGCGAGCTCCGCCATGGCGCGGGGCGGCAGGAGGCTATCCGCCCTTACCGGTGACAATGCCGGACGGCGGATGGTGCGCGAGGATGGAGCAGTGTGAGGCGAAGGTGGAGCGCTGTTTGGGCGAGCCGCGGCGCTGCACGACGGCGACTTTTAACGACGGGCGGCGGCCGGCGCTGAGCCGTGGCGAAGGATGGACGCGAGTGCGAGCGAGCAGCAGGGCGCGGGCGAGCGAGTGTGGAATGGGAAGTGTGCCGCTTCACATCGGGCGAGTGCCGTGAAGGCGCCGGGCGCTGGCCCGCTTGCTGTGGCTCGCCGCCACTTGGCACGGCGGGCGGCCACGAGCCTACGGCGCAGGCGCATTACCGCTGGGCCCGCTTCCGGCTCGGTCGGCCACCACGGCGCTTGCAGCCGCGCCTTGGCGCGCGTGGAGTGGGGCCGTGGGCGTGGGCCGAATCGGCCCGGCCGTTCTTGTTGAGATTTTTCCTTATATTTTTTTTTTTTTTTGAATTTTTGAATTCAAACCAAACTGACCAAAAGCATCTTTTTGACAAGTTTAAAGCCATTTTCAAGAAAGGTGCCCAAAACAAAAGTTGTAGAGAATTTAAAACTGAACAACTTTTATTAAGGGCTCAACTCAAAATTCCCAATAAATTTTGAAATACAAATCCCTTTTGAATTTAGGGCAATAAAAGGGAATTTTCAATTTATTTTCTTTTTGCTCCAAAATGCACCAAATCTTTTGCAATAAATTTTATTAAAACTTTTCAAATTGCTGGGCAAGTGAATCTAAACTTGATCAAGTTGTTTGCAAGGCAATTAATTAACTAACACTTCAATCAAGCATGAGATTAGTAATTAAAAGCAAGCACATGAAATGAGGATGCACTTTGGGATTAAATGCTTAATGATGATGCTCATGCTATGCCATATGATGATTAGAGTTAGTTAATTATGCCCTAATGCAAGCTTAAACACCGAGGTGTTACAGCCCTACCCCTTAAAGAAATCTCGTCCAGAGATTTGGGTTTACTAACCGGTTTTTATGGAATTCGGGATAAACTTCTTTCAGGTAATCCTCGGTTTCCCATGATGCATCTCTATCATCATGGTAGCTCCACGACCTTGTATGTGCGCACAAGTCGATTCCGGTAACTCTCTCTTTGCTATCAACAATTACGACGGGCTCTTTCTTTGTATACTAGATCAAATTTGTTAACTTCAAATCTTGCTCATCGATTCTTTCTTCAGGGCACACGCAAACACTTCTTCGGTTGAGAGGCGTGAAAGATCGGAAAAGACAGAACTCATAGACTCGGTAACTCTAACTTGTATGCAACTTCACCTCTTCTTTCCAAGAATCTTGTACGGACCTACATATCTTGGTGCAAGCTTTCTTTTGGCTCCAAACCTCTGTGTCCCCTTTTTCGGTGAAACTCTAAGATAGACATAGTCACCAACTTCGAATGTCAGAGGTCTTCTTCTATTGTCGGCATAACTCTTTACATCGGGACTGCGCAGTAGCTTTCATGTGCTCTTGGATAATCCGAACTTTCTCTTCGACTTGGGAACAAAGTCAATACCGTAGTATCTCCTTTCTCCCACTTCGACCCAGTTCAATGGAGTTCTACACTTCCGGCCATACAAAGCTTCAAATGGTGCCATCTTGATACTCTCTTGATAGCTATTGTTGTAGGAAAACTCAGCCAAAGGTAGCCAAGATTCCCACGAACCCTTAGCCGATAGCACACACGCTCTCAACATATCTTCAAGAACTTGATTAAGCCTTTTCGGTCGACCCGAAGTTTGAGGATGATAAGCGGTCTTTGTGTAGCAACTCGGTACCCATTCCTTCATGCAAACGTTCCCAGAAATGAGCAGTGAACTGCGATCCACGATCAGATACAATGGTCTTAGGAACTCCATGCAAGCGAACAATCTCGGAGAGGTAGAGATCAGCATAATGAGGTGGTCCGTAAAGTGGTCTTGACAGGTAAGAAGTGAGTGACTTGGTTAACCGATCGATGATCACCCAGATCGAATCATTCCCTTTTTGTGTGGTTGGCAAACCCGTGATGAAATCCATACTAATATCATCCCACTTCCAAGCAGGAACTGGCAACGGATTCAGTAACCCTGCCGGCTTCATGTGAATAGCCTTGACACGACAACAAGTATCGCATCGAGCCACATAGGCTGCTATCTCTTTCTTCATCTTGGTCCACCAATATCGAGGTCTCAGATCATGATACATCTTGTTGCTTCCAGGGTGAATGGATAGCTTGGAAAGATGAGCTTCATCCATCATCCTATTCTTGAGTTCTCGATCCTTGATGCGACAAGGCGATTGTCGAACCAAAGCACACCATCGTCATCAATCGAAAGTGTGGAATTGGTGCCTTCTTCATTCTCTCTTTGAGGTGATAAATACCAGGATCGGTCTTTTGACCTTCAATGATCTGTTGGTCAAGGGAACATCGGACTTGGATATCATGCAAAACTGCAGGATGCATCGGATCAATTTCTCTTCTATTAGTGGCTTCACACAACATGATGATGTGACTTACGACTCGAGCATCGGCAACTACATTGGCCTTCCCGGGTGATAGTGCCTTTGTCAAGTCGTAGTCCTTGATCAACTCTAACCATCTTCGCTGCCTCATGTTAAGTTCGGGTTGGGTAAAGATGTACTTGAGACTCTTGTGATCGGTGTATATATGTTGCACACGTTTCCCAACGAGATAGTGTCTCCGGATCTTCAAGGCATGCACAACTGCAGCTAACTCAAGATCATGCGTGGGATAGTTGACTTCATGCTTTCTCAACTGACGTGAAGCATAAGCAATCACGCGGCCTTCTTGCATCGACACACAACCTAAACCG
>JADLZL010004871.1:0-38830 GCA_015844335.1 Chrysopogon serrulatus | reverse complement strand
GTAAAGATATAAAAAATTTATAATGGTCGAAACTATGAATTAATCTATATCTATATCTATATCTATACCTACCTAATAATAAAGAGACAAAATTTCAGTCCATTTTTTTCGTCCATCAATTTTTTGGTCCATCCATTTTTTTTTCTAACTCCTGCTAACTACCGACAATAGAGAGAAATATGCACAGACCCCTCTATCCCCTCTCTTTTGGCAACACAGGTGCATATATTGGTTTTATATGGGCAGCACAGGTGTAAATTGGTTTTATAGAGGAGGTAGAGTTCTGGTACGATACGTTTGAAAGACAAAAAAAAGAAGAAACAAACAAGAAAAAAGAAATAAACTAGGAAAAAGAAACGTTGTGATTGAATTATGAAACAAAGAGACGGAGGGGAGTAGCACCCATTTTATGAATTCTGATACAATATGTATTTGCAAGATAAAAAGAAACACGGAAGGAAAAACATATATACGACAAATTCTGATACAGTACGAAGGGGAGTATGAGATAGTTCAGATGACAATATGTGTTTGCAAGATAAAAAGGAAAACAAATTAAAGAAAGAAAAATCACATATATGAATATGATAGAGTTCTACTATAGTATGTGTTCTTTTGCAAGATATAAAGAAATAAAAGAAGGAAAAATAAATCCATAAGATATAAAGGGAAACGTGCTGCTATCAAACAATGGTGAGGCGATCGAAGAAGGCATGCAGATAAGCTTGCGGTGAGTTGAAGAGACATGTATGGTGGAGACGTCGGGGTGGTGTAGAACTATAGAGGTCGTCGAAGCACAAATGTAGATGGTCGTCTGCGCACGCACCCTGAGCCTGCTCGCGGCCGCCTTGCCGCTGTGTGGCCGCCCACGCCGCCGCTACTGCGCATGCCCACATTGGCACTGCTGCGTCGCTGCTGTTCGTATACGCCGCCCACACAGTGGCCATCGAGCCCACCCCACGCACGGCCGTCCACACCTCCGCTGCAGTCCATGCATGCGGCGTGGTCGAAGTTCACCTGTACCAGCCTAGCTGCAATTTCCACGTCGGCAATGTCTGCCGGTTGATCTGTCTGGCGTGCGCGTGCGGCGATGGCCTCGAAGCGAAGCAAAGAACACAAGTCAGACCTCGATCCTACATGGCCAGTGAAAGTCCACCGAGCAGTGCCCGCCTCACCAATAATGTGTGCATCGAACAAGCAAAGCCCCATCCTTGCCAATGTCGTGCGTGCACATCGACTAGAAAGATATATATATCCTTGAGGCGCACGTGTTCATGCAAGGTAGACTTCCTCGGAGTCAAGAGGGATCGCCAAGAGGTAGAGATAGAGGATAACATGCTTGTCATCAGCGACGAGCGTGCCAGGAGGAGGTCTGCAAAGGCGAGGCGTGGTGACTCATCAAACATAACAGTGGCAGTTGCGAGAACATAGCAGCATATTGTTGCAACCACGGCAAAAGCCCATGGGAGGGAGCAATGCATTTGTGTGCAATGGTAGCTATGCGCGGTGGCATGAACCCGTTTTACTTCAGTATTAATATTAAAAATTCCAAGCAGATAATACATAGGTAATTTTACATTGAAATCCTTAATGTTATTGTCGGTTGTAAATTTAATGAGCAGATTGTACAATTATTTTTTAATACAATTCAATGAACAGATTATACGATCGATCATATATTTGCACAAATAAATATTTCTTTATTTTTAATACAATTGTGATGTACAAAGATTTTTTTTTTGCTTCCCGTTGCAATGCACGGGCATATTTGCTAGTATATATATATATATATATATATATATATATATATATATATATATATATATAGATGTAGTAGGTCAATTGCGGAGGTTGTATTCATTGACATTATATAGATTATTTTAACTGGGCATCACCCAAATCTCATCTATACGCATGTTTTGGAGAACCACATATAATCCATGTGATATGCTGTTGGTATTTTTAACTGCACTCCATTAAATAAGTTTTAAGTAGGATTATCCGCAAGCGCCATATCGATATCATACCGGTGTCACATTTTACCCGGAGGTTTTAAATATCGTATCCACAGGGAACAGTTGTGATAATGACAACGTCTATAGACTTAACCCTACAATTAGGCTAGATAATATCAAGAAAAAAGAAATAGCTATTGTACTCTAGTTCCAATAACCGTAAACTTTGTATATTATCGTCTTATCGGACAAGTGACCTGAATAGGAGAAGAAACAGTAATCTACCTACCGTTAACCTATAAGCCTATCAGTCCTATCAACGGAAGTGGACTACGGAGGATTCAACGCAGCTATAAAGTCACCTACGCGAGCTACCACTATCCGATCGATCGGGGGACATTCACAAGTAAATCTAGCCTAGGCACCACGCCTACACTACTTAAATACAACTTTAACCTACAGGGTCCTATAGATCAAAGTTCTCAATATGAGATGTGAACCAAAAGAACGAATAAGAACAAATTGCTTACTTGAATCGGAATGGTAAATACAAAAGTACCTCGAACGCAGCTCAGGAGGGCGAGAAGCTGAATCCGTAAGAATACAGACCACGAAGAAGTGCCGACAAAATGAGGAGCTCCTCCGAATCTCTACTCCTCTACTCAATCTCTCTAATCTCTAAACAAAACTAGATCTAGAAAAACTAGTCTCTCCTAATTGCTACATCTAGATGAACTAGAACTAGATGAACTAGACTAGATCAACTAGAGGGACCATAACCCTAATTATGTAGAGAATATGAAGCACCGGGGTGTAGAATGCCTCTTGGAGGGAGCCTTGGGCATCATTATATAGGCCGAGGTGGAGTAGGGGGCAAGGAACCGCCACATCGGCGATCCGCGTCTTCATCTCATGTGTACCGCCGGATCAAACCGACCTAAAATCAACGTAGGGATGGCTTGCTTGGCTTCCAAGGATGCGTGGGAGGAAGACTCCGAAGGCGGGCGGCGGGGATGACCTAGGGCGCCGACCGGCCCCACCTGGCTCCCCCCCAGGCCCCGCCAGGTGTCTTCTAGACCCTTCCCGAGTCCGATGATGATGTTGTTTCGTTGTGGATCAATTTCGTGATAATTGAGCTCTATAATCTCCTTTTTTATGCTTTTTCTCAAAAATCACCCCGAAAAATACGTAATATGCAAAACTCGTGGAATTTGTCGATAAAGCCCTAGACTAGTGTGTTTTCTTGTTTTCCTTCGTAAAAAGCCCTAGTAAAAGTTGACGCTAAGGAGTGTCAACAATACCCCCAAGCTTACCTTTTGCCAGTCCTTTGGCAAACAATCTAGATCTAGTTATTAATAAACTTGGATCGAAGTTGCCTTTTAAATACTTTTATTTCTTTTATGCTCACTTGCTTTTAAACATAAATTTTTCTCCTGGTTTAGACAAAAGCTGCTCGACTTTCAAACTTACCCATTTTACCTTTAACTATGGAGCTTTTGACTTTTTTGCGTAAGTCTTGAGCAATCGAAAGATAGAACAATCAAGTCAAACACTATGTCTCAAAGTCTTTACAAGTACCAATATTCCGGAGTTTTGTAAGTTTTCACAATAAAACTTCGAGCATAATTGTATGACACTCTCAAGTCTCTTATTATATGTGGTATTTATGGATCTCACCGAGGCATTAATAAGGTCATGCCTTCCTATAACTAAGGATATATATAGTGGAGCTCATAGGAGTGGCAATAACAAGGATGAACATACTTGCAATTCATATATTGTAAAGTCAAGCAATGGATCCATAGAGAATCGAGGCATACAATCAAATCAAGATGTGTGTGTGTATGGAATATGGTGGATAGGTGCATATATAGTATTTAGTGGCTAATCCTAATTCTACTTTTTGCTCTTTGAAAATAACTCCCTCGTTAGAACTTTGTTCGTGGGAAAACATGGGCTATCTTTATTCTTTCTTTTTTTTTTTTTTTTTCCTGAAGGCGGACATCTATGTACCCATTGTTTTAATGCTGGGACACTTGTCCATCTTTTACTCCCATTTTTTCTTTTTTCTCTTTCTCTTTTTCTTTTTTTTTAATACTTTTGCATAGCCACATGCATCCTTTGAATATAAATAAATCGGAGAGATAATGATAAGAATTTAGAGCAATTAAATAGGGGTTGTCCTATAGGGTATATTTTTTTAGATGTTTACTCCTAGTGTAGGAGAAAGATATTTTTAAGGTGAATCTAGATGAAAGTGGAAATGACTGCGCTTACATCCTAGAGTAGGAGTAATGCATATGTGGGTGGAGTGCGTAAGTGATCTTGATTTTAAAAGCATGACAAGACTCTCATAAGGTATACTCCAAAGGTTGACTAAACTCAATGTAAAGCAAGCAAAGATGAATATGTAAAGGTTTTTCTAACTCTAAATGTATCATATATGGCTTTGGTAGGAATGTAAACTTTATCATACAAGAGCTCATCATGTAAGATTTTGGGTTTTCAAAATAAATCTCCGAACTTAGTAATGCTAGGAATAAGATAAATAGCAGCTTAGACCTTCATGTATCATATCAATCAATTACCTAGACTTTAGCTCAAGCATATGCCTCCATAAATTTTAGGTTCAGAGTAAATTCTTATATCAAAGTAGTCATGTCCAAAACTTAGGAGAATTCATGGTTAAAAACTAGGCACTTGAAAGGAATTACAGTAGAGCAACTCTTCATCATCTCCAAGACAAAATTTTAGTATTCTCTAGTTTTTTTAGTTTTTTTTATTTGACTCTTACTAACTAGACACACTTTATGATCACACCTTAATGTATAGATAAATATATTTTTTTATTTCTATTGGACTCACATGACTCTAAAGACATGGACCTTCATGTGCCCATATATTTTTGGTATTTTTATATTTTCTTATGATACTATTGTGAACCTTCATGTGCTCACATATTTTTTTGGTATTTTATGTCTATATAGAATAGACTCGATAATCGCCTAGGTATAGTTACCCGATAACTAGGGGATGCTACTCCCCAAGCTAGATGTTTGCAATACTTGGTGTTGATGATCTTTTAGAGTGAGCTAACCAGCAGCGGTTCTGGTAGGTGCCAATTGATAGACTCTCTCCTTGTCATAATGTTGTTCTGCATAATTATAATTCAACAAGAAAACCAAAACTCGAGGCTCAAATTTAATAATGGGTTAGCGGTCAGCCAATAAGTGATTGATTATTCTTTGAGTTGATTTGAATTGACAGGTTCTAGCAGGATTCTCTTTTTTTAGGATTTTCTAGTTTTAATTATGCAGAGATTAAATATGTATGCATGATGTATAGTTGTATCTTTATGCCTCCACAGAGAATATTTATTCTTATGGGGCTTAGGCTCTTTTTTTTTTATAATGCAAGAAAGTAAATATAGAAGCTATTATTACTATTTATTTTTTTTTATGCCACCACAAAGTAAATATCCCTATAGGGTTACCATAAGTTTATTCACATGGGGCTTTCAGTATTGTATGATGCAAGAAATAAAGCAATAAAGATTTTTATTTTCTTTTTAATATTTATGAAGATGAATATATTAAAGTAAAATTATTAATGTAGATAGAAATACTAATTAATTAGATAACTACCATATTACCTTATGGTAAGGGTACGAATTTTAAGTTTACCGACAGAACTTCTTCTTCCACTCTTGTGTATCTCTCCATCTTTAAGAGATGGAGGTATTGATAGTTGCATACCTCTCGATGATGATGATGTCACTTTTGTTCCTTGATTTGGCCAAAGAGGTTGAAGTAGAGCTTTAATAGTAGGCGGGCAAAGATCTTGCTTTCGGTGTGCATGTTCACAGAACTCTCACTTGTAGAATTAATAAATTTTACTCGATGTGTTGTCCTGTTTGCAAAACCCGGGGTAGAGATCAAGTGCATGGGCTCTGGCGGGTGGAAAAACACCAACAGAACCAAATCTATTTCTTTATTTATTTTTCTCCATCCTTAGACACATTGAACAAGATAAAATTGCTGTTACATGAATTGTTTATTTATGATATGAGTGATATGATCAAAAAGAGTAAGCATTGAATGTTGCATTTAAGTTCACATAACGTAAAAAGAATGAAATTGCTTAACCAATGGAAGGATTGTCTATCTATATATAAATTTTTATATGAGTATGACTATCATCTTCCTAAGATTTAATATAATGTTTTAACTTATTTAGTTAAGACTAAGATTAAGAGAACGGTGCCATGAACAATCTTAAAAGACGATCATGTTTGAGTTAATCAAGTTAATTAATTTAAGTTGTAACTCTAACATGTTTGTGTTTGCATTTATGCGTGCGCCAAGATCAAGAGAAGAGCAAAGTGACCACTTACCTTAGAATATTACCTTCATTATTAGAGTGTGATGGCACTAAGTGATGAAGGGTAATTGACTGGTGGTCCTTTCTTTTTCTTGCATCTTGAGTTATTCATAGACATTTTGTCTCCTCTATTGCACTCATTCTTTTGCTATCTTTTGCTTCTTTGGTCTTTTGACTCTTTTCACTCCAGTCATTATTATGCATGCAACAGATTAGTGGACAACACATACCCGAAGGAGTATATAAATTTTGAGCACAAAGTTGCTTGTCCAAGTATTTTATTTTATTTTATCTATGCTAATGAGAAGATAATATTAATATTGTTTTAGCATAGATCATGTTTTATACAGATATACGGCTTGAGGTAAAGTAACTTGTAGTAGAAGATAAAGTGAATGAATCATTAATACTCATAGTTCTATCATTTATGATAAATGAGTCTGTGTCTTCTTCTACAAAGTTATTAAAGTTCAAAGATGTACCCTACTTCATCTCTAATTTGAATTCATCTCATGACTTACCCAAATTGATTTTGAAAATTTTCCTACAGGGGGCTAGTCTACAAAATATCCAATGTCTACTACTACAATATATTATTAGTTCAAGAATCAACCTAGACACCACGTCTAATTTGACTTAGGAAGGCATTCTAACCTAAGCACCACGCTTAATTCAAAAAGCCTTTGAAAGTAAAATCAATACACCTCTTAGTTCAAGAATCAAACTAAACACCTTGTCTAATTATGACTCAAGAAAACAGTTTAAACTAAGCACCATGCCTAATTCAAAAGGTGTATAAAATTTCTCCAAACCTTAAGTATACTATACCAAACAAAGGTAACATGAAAGTTTATCGAGTGTTATTCAAACGAGAGATGAAAGAGTATGATTAATAAATTGAATAGAGGTAGAGACAACCAATATTAGCAATATAAAATTTTCTAAATAAGCCATTCCCCCATGCTTGAATTTTGCAAAGTAAATGTAAGCTTGAGTGGATGTAATTTAAAGTTGCATAATGATTGGTTGGTCATACACAACAATGCTATTATTCATTTTCTTACTTCAAACCTGAAATGGTTAGTGACAAAAATATCTAAAGGAATATTTTGACAATTATATTTCTATGCTAAAGGTGCAAACTTAATTTATTCATTCATTTTTTTTAGAGTGGTTATTTTTGGGACACAACGTTGTTCTTAGGAAACCTTCTAATTATTATACTTCAAGTTGGTAAGGTGGTTTCCTCTATAACATTAGCCTTTGTGCACCTATATCAAGATTACAACGAGATCTATAATATTTATGATAAACATATGCATCTACAACCATCCTCTTAATGATTTTATGAACAGGTAGAATAAGGGGGTTGAAGATCTCGTGTGTGGTAATATTTGAGAGACCAAAAGATTCAGGAGATTTCTCATATGAGCATGAATTTGATAAAGTGTTAATGAGATAATTCCCATGCTCATCGATGTAATCTCCCTTTCCAAACTCCAAGAGTGTTTCTTCATGGTTGTCTATAGGCAACAAGTTTGCCTCTATTATTTCATGCCTACGACATTCATTGGATGTTGTATCTTCTAGGATTTTCCATGAATTGATGCCTATAGGATTGGTCTCGTCTAAAGCTTTCTTCGAACTTGGGTGAGTTCTATTTATTAAAGAAATTGATTTAAGCTCACCATTTGAATCTAGACCAAGTTCGAATGCTAACACTAAGGCTTCGTCCTCCTCCATCCATTCTTTGACAATGGCAAATGAGTTTTTCATATGTTCCATGCATTCATGTCATTGTCGACGTTGCTCTTCTTGATCATTTCTATAGTCTTCATGACTCCTATACTTTGAGTATTCTAGTGAGTTTTTAGGGTCGTTATGAGACTTAGGGGCGAGAGTATAAAAAGGATCATCAGGGTCAAGGATGGGTTTAAAGCTGGGTTCAGATATGTTATCTAATGTGGGTATAGAAGGGGAGAAGATATGATTAATTCTTGAGTGACTTAGCTCTCCTTCTATGGTGTCACTAGACATGCCATCCATGTATTCTTCTTGATGTCTTTTAGGAGGAAAAGGAAGTTGAGGACACTTTTTCCAAGATGCTCTTCTAAGAAGGTCGATTCATATCGATGTATGAGCATCTTAGCTAATTGGAAGTCTAAATCATCATTGTGAGGTTTTGATGGTTTAGGATTGATAGCTAAATCTTGGGATTGGGGTGATTGTGTTTTAGCTACCAAAACTTCCTCTTCTTGTTCGAGATGATTTCTTCTCTTCCTCGAGAGCTCTCGAATAGGCTTGAACAACCTTTTCTAGCATCGGTCCGGCTTCGATTATAGGCAAGTGAAGAAAAGCTCCTTTAGAGGCTAAATCAAGGGAGTCCTTAGATTCCTTGGTAAGACCCAAATAAAAATGTTGAAGAAGCATAGGGTCTGAAAAACCAAGGTCAGGGCCAAATGTGATAAGTTCATTAAAACGCTCCCATGATTTACTAAGAGATTCTTGTTCTAGTTGCCTAAAAGTTAAAATCTCTTTTCGAAGGATAGCTACCTTAGAGATGGGAAAGAAGTGTAAAATGAGAATTCAGAGTATAACATTTCCCAATCACCTTGCATACTCCCTACGGCTCGATTATACCAAAGTTTAGCTTTTCCTGTCAAGGAAAACGGAAAAAGCTTCCATCTAATAGTCTTATTAGACATGCTAGCAATACGCAAGCATGCACAGGTCTGCTCGAATTCTCGTAAGTGTAAGTATGGGTTTTCATTGCCTTCTCGCGAGAAGGGTTTATCCCGAATCATTTTGATTAGACATGGGTGTAGCTCATAGCCAGGTGTTATGATAGGTTCATTAGATTTTGGTGGCCCGAAACTTTCACGCATGCCATAAAAACAAATAGAATTAAAAGCATCCATAGGGATGAACACAAAAATTAATGAAGAGAATGGGATAAAATAAGAAAAGATAAAAGTATAATACAAGATTAAGCTAGACTAAGTCAAAATCAGCAAACTGTTTCCCGGCAACGGCGCCAAAAATGCTTGTTGGTATTTTTAACTGCACTACATTAAATAAGTTTTAAGTAGGATTATCCGCAAGCGCACAGATATCATACCAAAGGTCACATTTTACCCTGAGGTTTTAAATATCGTATCCACGAGGGAACAGTTGTGATAATGACAACGTCTATAGACTTAACCCTACAATTAGGCTAGATAATATCAAGAAAAAGGAAATAGCTATTGTACTCTAGTTCCAATAACCGGTAAACTTTGTATATTATCGTCTTATCGGACAAGTGACCTGAATAGGAGAAGAAACAGTAATCTACCTACCGGACACCTATAAGCCTATCAGTCCTATCAACGGGAAGTGGACTACAGGAGGATTCAACGCAGCTATAAAGTCACCTACGCGAACTACCACTATCCGACTGATCAGGGGACATTCACAAGTAAATCTAGCCTAGGCACCACGCCTACACTACGAAATACAACTTTAACCTCTGAGGGTCCTATAGATCAAAGTTCTCAATATGAGATGTGAACCAAAGAACGAATAAGAACAAATTGCTTACTTGAATCGAATGGTAAATACAAAAGTACCTCGAACGCAGCCCGGGACGAGGAAGGAATCCGAAAAAATCTGACCACGAAGAAGCCCGACAGCGGTGAGACTCCTCCTCCCGAATCTCTACTCCTCTACTCAATCTCTCTAATCTCTAAACAAAACTAGATCTAGAAGAACTAGTCTCTCCTAATTGCTACATCTAGATGAACTAGAACTAGTTGAACTAGACTAGATCAACTAGAGGGACCCTAACCCTAATTATGTAGAGAATATGAAGCACCGGGGTGTAGAATGCCTCTTGGAGGGAGCCTTGGGCGTCATTATATAGGCCGAGGTGGAGTAGGGGGCAAGGAACCGCCACGTCAGCGATCCGCGTCTTCATCTCATGTGTACCGTCGGATCAAACCGACCTAAAATCAACGTAGGGATGGCTTGCTTGGCTTTCAAGGATGCGTGGGAGGAAGACTCCAGAAGGCGGCGGCGAGAGGATGACCTAGGGCGCCGACCGGCCCCACCTGGGCTCCCCTGTGGGCCCCGCTGCTTCGGGTGTCTTCTAGACCCTTCCTGAGTCCGATGATGATGTTGTTTCGTTGTGGATCAATTTCGTGATAATTGAGCTCTATAATCTCCTTTTTATGCTTTTCTGAAAATCACTCTGGAAAATACAGAATATGCAAAACTCGTGAAATTTGTCAGATAAAGCCCTAGACTAGTGTGTTTTCTTGTTTTCCTTCAGGTAAAAGCCTAGTAAAAGTTGACGCTAAGGAGTGTCAACATATGCAGTTTTGCTAGCTTTTTTTTTTTCTTAGAAAGCGTTTAAATTTTTGCAAAAAATTATCGAAACATATTCATGTAGGATCTTATTTTGAAGAGTTTATTGCGAGAAACATCATGGTGCAATTGGATTTTAATTACGATACTTGGTTTAGGTGCTACAACTTTTTCTATTTTCAAAAGAAATAGCTAGTGGAAGATTAATGAGGCTTAGTGGAGGTAACTCCTCCGATGATGTCGGTGACATCATTCTTGAGCTCCCAACCAATCGGGATCCGGAGAATAGGCTAAAGAGAGGTTAAAAATATAGAAGTTATAGATAGATCGGTCGTTTCGACCTATCACTGGCCGGCTTATAAATGTCCCAAATACAAATACTCCCTCCGTTTCAAAATAAGTGTCGCTTGTGGGATGCGTGCCACAAGTTTGACTTGATTTGTAGAAAATACGTGTAATATTTATATCTTTAAATAATTTTTTTAAAAAACTAGACCCAAAGATCTTTCCGATGATACTAATTATGATACTAATCGATGATATTTAATATTTATAAAAATTGCCGGCATTTGCTTCTCGGGAAGCGAAGCGACAGATATTCTGGAACGGAGGGAGTAGATGTTACATGCTTCTCATTATTACAAGAACTCCTAGATTTTTGTATAGTGAATCTAAAAATATAATCATGGACCTATATTAATTTTTGAAATAGATTGACTTAGGACAAAGCTAATATGAAGGGTTTTTATGATTCCACCAAAAAGATAGTTAATGGTAGTTTTTTTTCCAATTAAGGCCATGTTCGATTATAATAGAACGAGTGTCTAGGAAAAATTCCAGCTGGAACACAAACTTAATTTATATTGTACCAGCAATTGAACTTGGAGCAATTCCTAGACCAGAAATGGGTTAACCAAACGAGTCTAAGTAATACAAAGGCTACATGCCCACATCTGATTCACTAAACGAGCTATTTTGGTGAAAACCAACTAACGATTGCCCAAAGTATGTAAGAAACAGTCAGTCATGGCCAACACCATTATCGCTGATGATAACCATTCTCGCTGATGATGACCTTTGAAAGACATTAGAATGAAATTTGTATAAGTTTGTTGCAAGGTCTCATGTCCATAGGGTTTTAGGAACTGGACTAGGTGCCGAAGGTCGATGGCTAGAAGGCAATGCAAGCGAGAGATGTTGAAAGCAATGATCAGATGACCAAGGCCGGAGGCATATAGAGAAAAGGAGTTGGGTAAGAGTGCAAGAACTGCCAAAGAAAACCATGGTTCATTGTATTTGGTTTCTTTTACCTGTTTGTCTCATCTAGAATTCTAAAACATAATTTATAGATATCCTGAATTGTGCAAAGTTGGATTGTTAAAAACTGACCTCCAAAGGTTGATGGTTGTATAACAACTTAGATTCTAGCATGGCAAATATCCAAAAGTTAGAGTGGTACGGAAATTAAAAGGCGATTGAGGAGATGAGTTTGGTCCTCATGAAAACAAGTTGACATTATTTCCTAGTTAATAAAACATCCATGAACACATGTATTAAGAGCTCACGACTTCATCTCTGTGTTTTGACCGATTTCGTGTGGCTCACATTCACACTATGCATTGTGACTTCCATGTTTATCATGTATTTTACATTTGTGACTCAATTATATATATTTCATACGAATATTAGAGTAAATTAAACTGTTTTTCATTTGATATTTTTGTATGCTAGTACTTAATTTAGATAGTATTGCAAGTAGCCATTATTTATACACAGTTTATAAAAAAAACATGTAATGGCACTATTTGTTCAATATTATAAACAATATGTCCATTAACAACAAGGTGCATGTAATGTCTTCGCTCGAAGGTGCTCATGAATTATGATGCTGTGTGTGTACATGTACATGAGCGCAGAGAAAAACGACGTCCCTTTTCCACTGAATACAGATACAGCTCGCTGCAGCTTATTTTAGCTGCAGCCAACTGTGTAGCTAAAACTAGCATAAGCCAATATTTGAGACGGATGAGTATCCAATATCCATGCTGTGAGGGCCATACACATATTTTACTGTTTTCTTTTATCTTCAGAAGTTTGGAATCAGTTGACCTATGCGTTTGTTAAGCTTAACCTCTGGGTCTAAATGTTTTGGTGTTTGGTCTAAATGATAGGGAATTTGGACCCAGACCCTAGAAGCGGACTCTGAATTCCTGCACTTGCATGCCGCAATGTTAATTTATGTGTTCTTAGTACAAGTCGGACGCACACTCTCCTGACAGATTATTTAGTTCTAAACTCCTGACAGATTATTTAGTTCTAAACCGGGGGCATGATTCAGTGTTTCAAACCCCAGGGAGATTAGTCGTGCATCCTAGATTCCTAGCTCACAGGTCAATGCTGATCTTCTCCTCACACGCGTTAGGCCACTCCCAGAGAATCTCGTAAGGTTGATCACCATCTTTGTCCAGGCACATTGCTTCCTCACCCTGCATCATCATTCTTCTGAAAACAGCGATCTGGGAAGCGTAGCCTGGTTCCTCGCCTGAGCCGCCGACGCCAGAGAATTCCACACTGTAGTTATGCTTCGCTGCGAGGCCAGTAGCCCAGCACTGGAACTGTGCCCTAGTCCACTCGAACTTGTGGTCGTGATTGCGGAACTTGCAGGGACCAACACTTTCGTCTGCCTCGTCATCCTTGTTGGGCATAGCTGACCCCTGGAGGATAGGGTTGTATTCGTAGTTGGGTGTGGAAACAATGAGCACCGTTAGGCGGAATGAGCTCAAGACAACGTTGCCAAATGAAGTTGCTTGGCTGGTCCTCCTCAACGTGCTCGATCACCTGCATTTCACATAGTCGAATCATGAACATTAATTTAGTTTGTGTAGATAAGGATCCTATAGATATGTTTTATAGATGCATCAGCAATAAACCCCTAACACTATGATCCAAGAAGTTAATTGCAAAGTGTCATGTTTAGACAGCAACCTTACGCACTGAAACCAAATAAGAATACAGTTGAGAAGTCCTCAAGGTAGGGTCCATTACCTCGAGACAAGTGCCAATGTCGAACCCATATAAACGAGAATCATAGTCAGTTATTGATCCGTCATAGAGCACAGCATTTGGGACATTTGTTTGCATCATCGATTTCTTGCTGAGCTTCTGATGAAGGCTCTGCAATTCCAGGAGAGGCAAAACAAGTTTAATGCTTCTGGAAAGGACAAGATGGATGGAACATCAACAGGTACCAAGTCAAGGGCTTTATACCTTTGCTGCACGTGTGAGGCCTTTTCGAGAAATATCAACACCGACAAGCTTTTCTAGAGTAGTTGGATGCTCTAACAATGAATCAAGAAGGCTACCAGAACCACAGCCAAAATCAACCTGAAAATGCACCTTCGCAGTGAAAAACAATATTTTTCATAAATAAAGAACAAGAGAATTAGGGGGGGAATTACAAGTGTGGTAGCATGCAGCTCGTTGATGTGCCGTACAGCAAATTCAACTCTTTGTTTAGATAATGGAGGGCTGAACAGGGCTTTCTCCATTCTATCTTCTAATGGTTCAGTTACCTGAAGAACCTTTACAAAGAACTCCAGGAAGCAGCTCTCTGCAACAATGTTTAAAATATGCACACCTGCTGAAGCATCAGCGCGTAGATCAACCGCGTGCGCGGCAAAGCGCGTGTATAGTACTAGTTTTATACATTCATCTCTGTTTTAGATATCATTGAAGCCTAGTTTCACATGCGGCCCAGGAGTCGCCGACGAGCGGCGGCGCAGAAGAGTCCTATGTCACGACGAGTGGATGGACCACTTGGTAAACAAAAACAACATAGGGTAGCGACGGGGAAGACCTTTAGGCGTGCTTTTTAACCAGACCAGAGAGCGCATGCACCTGCATGCATCAGCCAGGATTTCAGGCAATGGTGTCGGCTTTTTCTAAAGTTACTGCGTCAGTGGCAATATATAGAATGTCAGGTTTTCCTTTGTGGAGTATCTCGTATCTGTTGACCCATCTGTGTGGACTTTGCTCGCTGTGGGATCAAATTTAATTAAATGAATGGAAGCGGTAGGAATATATTTACTCAAACAAACAATGAAACAAATCCTAGATACAGTGTCGGTTTCAGATCACATGGAGGAACTTCATGTAATCATTATTATTCCCTAGGTACCAACAATTCCTGGACAACATCCAAAACAACTAGCACGCAGCCTGGACTAGATGATAGCCGTGACAAAGGACGCCGGTTTACTGCTGCTTGCTTGAGGAAACGAAACACACTTGAAGAAGCCGCCCCGCTTCACGTTGATCACGTACGTCTCTTATGCTGCAAAACAGAAGTGGTTGTAACCGTGTAAGCGTGCTGAACGAAGAAAGTGTTTTTATGCATAATTACGATACCATTTTTTTAACTGTAGACAAAACTTACATCAAAGGGCAAGGTCCAACCAGCGGTTAGACCCCACCAGAAGGGGGCTGCAAGGCAGCACAAACTGAAACAGAAACACTGAAACACAAAGGAAGAAGAAGAAACTAAACTAAACTGGAACTCAACTAAACTATACAAAAACAGAGAGAGCAGCTACAAAGAGCTAAGCCAGGCACGAATTGGTTGATGCAGAATCTAATTACGATCGATTCGTCCGGCCATCATGCCAGTGGGCTGGAATCCACCACACATCTTTGCACTTACTGCGTGTCCGAGACAAGAAAGGAACAGAGTAGACCAGAACAGATCTCGCAGGCAAGCTCGTTGGAGCAGGACTTGGCGCAGAGATCGCGCAAGCACTGCGGTGTGGCCTGCACTCCGCGGGAACCCTTGGCGCGCGCGGTACCCGGCCCTCCGCCCGCCGGCGTCCCCGGGCGTGCCGCCCCACTTCTTGGACAGCACGGCCGTGTCCTCCTTCCCAACGGTACTTCTCAAGTTCCCGAGTGCAGCAGGATCAACAACGAGAGAGGACGGGGAGGAGGAGAAAAATAACTAATCCTCAAACCAAATGAGCCCGCATCAATCGATCTAATCATCTAATCGAGACAATTCTCTAGAACCGATCTTTTCCGCCTAATTAAACCATTCAAGGCTCAACAGAAATAAAACCAAGCAAAGCAACCCAAAGCAAAATTCACACCACCGTATATATAACCCCATTTCCTATATATCAAAACAAAGCATGGAAGCAGGAGTCCAATTGCATGTACCTCGCTCGATAACTAGATCATGGCATCCAGTATCTTGACAGCCACCAGCGGATCGAAGCCACCGAGACAGATGCACACCAACAGATTCACCACGCTGATGCCAACGAGGATCTGCACGGTGCGACGGCGACGGTGAACGTCACCGCCTATCCAGACGGAGGCCATCATGGAGAACACGCCACCAAAAAAAGCAAACTACCAGCAGCGGAGCGAGAAACCAGGCGTGGGCGTGGCCACCGCCGGCCCGCAACGCGGCGGCCACGCGCAGCGCTGTGCCACAGGTGGCTACACCGACTGCGCTGAGGGCCTGCGACGGGTCGTCCACGAGCGCACGAATGAGACGAGCCACTAGCAGCATCGCCATTTATGTGGCAGCGTAAACCTAGCGCACTACTACACTCTCAAGATTATCTCACCTAGTCTCACCACCCTCTGCCTCTCCAAGCTTGAAAGAAGCGGTATATATGAAGACGACGACTCTCTAGATGGTGGACACGCGTCGCTCCTCACTATACTTCCTTCCCTTCATCCCACTACTCTCAGAAGTTACTTGAGAAAATTTCGTAGGCTGGTTAATATAATGAAATGGTCCTTATAATTTTAGAGAATTGGTCCTTGTAATTTTTTAGAGAATTGAACATGTGACATGATATGTAGCCCTACCATATCGTCTCTCTGTTAATGCACCACACACTTGTTTATGTTTATATACATAATATGCTATATCATTTTATATCGAATATTTTGTATTAGCTACTAAATGAACTCAAATTAAATGAAGCAAAATAACCACAAGGTTTTAAATCTCGTCAAACACTAACTTTTGTATAGAATATATCTCCATCCGAGATTGTTTGGAAAATTCTAAAAAAAGAATCTCAAAATATGTGAATTCAAAACTAAATATTTGACTCTAAATGACTTCAAATAAAAACTTATCAAAGCTCAAGTCGGCCACTGCAACTTTGGTATCAACTATGTGAACTTTTCTAAATTTTGAATTTCAAATAAACTTAGAACACATATTTAGGACTTTAAACGACTTCAAAAACTATAAAGTCGTACTTCCTCCGTCCCTAAAAAAGAGTCGTTCTCGTTTCTCGAGAAATAACTGCCGGCAATTTTATATTAAAAAATATTAATATTTACAATACACAACTAGTATCATCGAAAAGATCTTTACATTTATTTTTTAACAAAATTATTTAAAAATATAAATATTGCACGTATTTTCTACAAATCAAGTTAAACTCGTGGCACGAACATCCAAAATGACCCTTTTAAGGGACAGAGGGAGTACTAGACTATACTGAGAATTATAACTTACACTATGTTGACATTCGAGATTATTCCTAATTTTAGTTTATGAACTTACAACAATAATTTGGGACCCTGAACAACGTTGTAGATCATGTCGAGAGATACAATTTTGATATAAAGTCTATGTTCATTCAAGTTCATATGAAAAAGTTATGAGTTATTTTTTGATGTAACTATTTATAGAGACGGACATCATCTTAAGACACCTGCTTTAAGTAAATAGATTTTAGAAGACACGCGTGGAAATTGCCGATTAATGGAGGTGATCGTCCATCTCCATAAATGATTTTTTTAGAGGCGGGCATTTTTCTAACGCTCTCCTAACCATTTAAGGAGGTTGTCGCCAAGAAAAAAAACCAATACAATGAAATTCCATGAGTACATAAAAAGAGAAATAGATACAAACACGAGGTCTCAAACCTTGTTATAGAATTATTGCTTCAAAGAAGAAATATCTTATATATCTGGCGAATGAAATAGAGCCGACGAATGAAGCAGATTATTAACAACTCAATTTACATATCAAAATGAAATAGAGTCGACGAATGAAGCAAATTCATTAACAACTCTTTTTGTAGATAAAAATGAAAAAAAAAGAAGCATTGCCTTCTTTCCTGTATCTTGTATTTATCGCACTTTGTTCTAGAAAGTCTATTTCTGTTTTAATAAATGTCTGAAACTTTGGATTAAGAATTGGTGGAATACAGTTAATCTGAAACTTTCTTCACTGATATTCAAGAGAAAAGGATTCTACAAGAATTCATAGTTTTCTTGGATGAAATAATAATGTTCCGTTATTAATATATTTGGGCTGTCCTAATTGATACTCTATTGCTCTCTGCAGGTAGTAACCACATTTTTAGCTTCATGAGTAAGTAAGGGGAGAATCTTGGCGTTTTGATGCCTCCAACTTGCACGGTCAATTTTCATCCCTAAAGGCAGCTGGGACGCGGCCGGCCAGTGGAGGTTAATGATTAGGCGCTAGCTCTCTGGAGACCGAAAGCTCGTCTCATGGTTTTCTGATTCGTCTTTGCATTATATATATGATATAAAATAATTGCTGCTGAAGTGGGCAATGCCCACTGCAAGAAGCGCGCAGCAAACAAAAGCGAAAGTGCAAAACGATCGATGCTTTGTGTAGATCCAAAGCGGTCTGATGCATGGTGTTTGGATTCGTGTTTGCATCATACGTATATGCTGCGAAGTGCCATCTAGTTAATTAGTGATTATACTAAAGACAATTGCTTCTGAGGTGGGGTAATTTATGCCCACAGCAAACAAAAGCAAAAGCGCAAAATGGTGCATGCTTTCTGGAGATCGAAAGCGGTGTGATCAGATGGTTTTTGGATTCGTCTTTTTGGATTACTGCCAAGTGCGATCTAGTTAGCGATTTAACTAATAATAATTGCTGCTGAAGTGGGAAGCGCCGCAAACAAAAGCAGAGGTGCAAAACAACGATGCTCCTGGTCCTGGGGTTCATACTAAAAAGGTGGTCATGACTCCTGGGAGTATGCATGCGAATCGAACGTTCGATTCCAACTGGAGCAACTTTGTGTATGCATGCACGTGAAGGGGCCGTTTGGAATCCAATTGATGCTTCAGCATATGCATGCTCGCTCATTTCAGTGTTGGAGCTGGCGATAAATGTTAAAAAGGAGCACAATCTAATTTGATTCATTTGAATATATAATAATGTGGCGTTAAAAAAAGTTATCGCTAGTAGAGTGGTAGGGAGAGTGGCGAATATAACTTTTAATTCACAGTTAGAATTTCATTTTTAATTAATGTACTTACAACCAGCGTTTATTTGATTTATTATTAGAATACTGACATCCACGATTTAAACTTTCAAAATAGTAATAATTAGACAAACATTCAAATTTAATGTTTGGATCAGGAAGCTAATAATAATTAGCCTCTTGTTTTTTATACCAATTAGGAAGTCTATACGTGAGTTAATTCTAGGCACATAAGAGCTAACGAGGGCTAATTGATGCTTAGAGTTCATTAGCCCTTATTAGCTTATAATTAGCTCATATTTAATCTGCTTTAACTATTGAGGTGGGCTAACTTTTGTCTGCATTACGCTTTAGAAACCAGGAGCTGATAGTAATCCATGAACTAAACCTTATATGTGGCTTGATACAAGGACCTCTGCATGTCTCTGGATTCCTTTTTCCTAGTTATATGTAGAAAACTTTCCAATGCTTTATGCATCTCATGTCTGTGCTCTTTAGGAATGAGCAGAACGGTGTAGCTTTCAACTATAGAATAACATAAGATCTACCATGCCACTGTACTTGAATTGTTGTTTTCTTTGATAAATCTTTGGAATTCAACTACAAAGGGAGTAAAGCTTCGTTACAGAAGTCAAAACGTATTATATATCTAACAAATAATGCCAAAAATTGAAATTATCCAGTACGAAGAACCTGGGAAAACAGCAAGCAGGCACAGAAGGGCGTAGAAATGTATCATTAAAATTACAAAACACCGTGTAATTGTCAACAAGAGACATGTACATTCCGCGTCACATTCCACGTCAATAATATACAGCAGGACAAGTACCCTCAACAGCTCAAGGCCTCATAGCACCACCAACTGCAGAACAAAGTGATCGACTAAAACGCCGGCTATTCGACTGTATAAAGTCACCTAATGGGAAATACTGGCTTATCTACTAAAGACAATTGTTCGATGGGGTCATCTCTGCACAACTTTATATATATCCGGGGCAAAGCAGGGAAAGATGAGAAGCCGCCCCGATTACTTAATGTCTCCTGAACTAGCTCAACAGCTCCAGCGAAAAACCTGAGCAACATGCCCCGAGATTATGGCACACTTTATTTCAAGACAGCAATTTCAGCCCTTGCTTGGAAGCTCATTGCTCAAATTTCTAACATGTCTAGTTATAAATTTTTACAGGTCTCTCAAATGAATGCCGGTTCTGCACAATGAACACATAACAGACATTACAGATCAGCAAAAAGGATTTGTGAAATCTGTCGAATGCAAAGCATGGAAACAATGTGTTAGCTGTACCTGATTAACTCCCAAGCTCCATACATGTTTCTCTTAATAATAAGGTTAAATATGTCAAAAAGAGAAATAAGTTAAGATGCTGGCAAGATAAAGATATAGACAATAAATGCCTCAGTGAATAAATGTACAATAAAAGCCTGATTGTACCTGAAATTTTACGGCTACAGTATCTGAATCTTCAAAATAGTCTGGACGACCAAGTGAAATGTATGCAAACTTCCACTGTCCAAATAGCAAAGTTTGGTTACTTACTAGAGAATGTTAACAAGCAAACAGACACTGAAACGAACCAACACCACTGTTCATGTAACTGAACAAAACCGAACCAGTTATGTGACAATCGAAGCACAAGGTTGTACCAGAAAATAGCAAACTCTCACTATCAAAAGACCCTGAGGTTGCCGAAACTATGGTCTTCACATGCACATAATCATCAAGATAAGACCTCAAGTCTTCTACTCTTGTATAACACCAACATCTCTATTCATATTTTTCATTGCACACAAATGATTTCTTAAGCTTGCTATAGTAAAATGAAAAGTAAATCATGTACACAAAGCAGACCTCGATTTAGCTTCCTCAGTCGCTTTAAGAAATAAGTTTGCCCTTATCTCAGCAAATTCTATTTAGGTAATAACTGTTAAAACAAATGCGAGCTTGGCTAGATTCAGCTTGATATTTTTTTCCATGGCCCTATGATTACATGCTGCCTGAGAGAAAGAGGGTTCACAGGATCCATAACACTAACCTGCAGACCATGCTTGTCGGCATGATACTTGTCACCTTCCTGACGCTCCACTTCTACGTACTTGCCAAATGAAGCGTAGACATCCTGACAACCTTACTGGGGTTGTAGAGTTCACCCAGTGGCATAAATGAAGTGAAACCCCAATCACTTTCTCGAGCAGGGAACTGATGTTGTGTTTCTGCGAGAATTAAAAGTCAGACACCTAAGTTTGTTACTGATACCGATATCTTGACATGTGCTAGGTTGAAAAACAAGAGCATGATAAAAGAATGGACCTTTTCTTGTTGTGAACTTGTTGTGGATCTGATTAACCATAGAGAGGCTGAATTGTGCATATCTAGTCCATCCATAGGGCAAGACTCCAGAATCAGCTACATCCAAATACATAGATAAGAATTCAACATTATTTCCCATAGGGAAAATCAAAATTCACCTGCAAAACAGAAAAGACTCCATCAATTACAAAGAAAAGGTAAAATTAAATAATTTGGAGTAAAATGGAAATCAATAGGCACTTACCGCTTATAGCCTCCAACAACACAAATTTCGAAGTAGAGCTTCTTCGTATTAACTCTTGATAGATTCTCAATGGTCCAAGTAATCTTGAGATTGGTGGATCCTCTATCTGTTGGTTTTCCACAGTAGCAGCTGGCTCAGCAGGCACAACTAGCATGATGAAAAGAAGAAACCATAAATAACTGATAAACTCAAATGCTAGATCACATAACAAAAGTGGCAAAGAAAACAATTCAAATTTATGGTGCATAAAGGCTCAAAATCGTTTTGTACAAAGAACAAGCAGAAAACAACTTTAACCTACTGCAAACAGTAACCAAAAATGCACTCCCACACTTAGAGAAGTTCTTATGTCAATGTGGTTTTGCATACAAAAACACAACTACGGTCAATCCTGCAATTACTGTATGACAATTACAAAAAACTTCCATCAGCATAAAACATCAAATGTGTAGGCACACACACATTCTATCCAACTTTAACCCAATTTAACTTCTGGGGAATAGTATAATAATAATATAGTAACACCCACATATACAATATCCAAGCTATAAATGAATGCATAATAAAATCAACAGATTACATAAGACTATAGCTCCATATTACACAATAGCAATACCAAATCATAGAAAAGCAAAAAACAATCATGATGCATATTATACAGCAATAACTCTGGCCACAGAACCATTTGTGCAAAAGATTAAAAAATAATCAGGGATAGAGCAGCTGCAACACCATGCACGAACAGCAAGCAGATAATCGAAGCAAATAGGAGACAGCAAAATGCAGCATTTCTAGGAAGGTGGTCGGAGTATCTACACACCACAGGTCACAAACCACCAACGCATAATGGCATGAGCTAACCGAACTAATCGCGTGACGAGATGGGCCGAACCAGACCTTCCATTGGCTGCGCTCCATTTGGCAGCTCCTGGTGCGGGCCGTGCGGCACCAGCACCTCCTCTTCCTCCTGCTGTTGCTGCTGCTGCGAGAAAAACACGGGAGAGGCACAATCTCAGATCCATTGCTCCAACCTTGGGCGGAGCCATCAAAACCCCAAACCCTAGAATTCCGTACGCGCGAGCGGGGGGCACGCCCAGCCCTACACGCCACGCCAGAAGTCCGACCCGGAAACCAACCCCGAGAGCCCTAGGGCAACGGCGCCTGCTCCGCCTGACGGCCCGGATGCGCGCGGCATCGCGGGCCGATGCGGCAGGCAGGCCCCACGCGAGGAAGCGGCAAATGAACGGAGGCGGGGGACGGGGGAGATATCTGATGTCCCCCCTCGCACACGCTTACCTCGGCGGGCGGCGGCGAGGTCGTCATGTCCGACGGGACGCAGGCGCCGCGGCGCGGCGCGGGGCGGTGGGTAGCGAGGGACGTAGGGAGGGAGGGGCGAGTCGCCGGCGGCGATGTGGGGCCCACCCGGAAGTGGGTTACGGGGGTGGTGGGGGAGGGAGGTGGAGATCGCGAGGGGGAAGGGGGAGGCGGAGGAGGAGAGAGAAAGGGAGAGGAGAGGAGAGGAGAGAGAGAGAGAGAGAGAGGGTTTTGGACCCGTGGAAAGTTCCAGGCCTCCTCGTGCGGAGGCTTGCGGGGCAAGGACGGTGCGCTGGTGTGGACGGCTGGGATGAAGGGCAAGCGTGGGGTGGACGGTCACGATATTATGGGCTCGATGCGGCGGGGCGCCCGGTGAACAAGAGGGACTCTGACACGTCTACCCTTTTGACGTGATCCACCATTGCAACTGTGTTTAAACAATATACGAGTAGTTATCGTAAAGTTATTATTGGAGATGCTCTTATAATAAATCTATGTTTTTTTTTCTATTTGATATTATATTTAGAGTGCATCTGGCAATAATAAACATGTTCACAGCAGAATTATAAGAGTTGCTGCCAAACATCACATAAAAAATAAACATTTTAGGTGAATGGGCCTGTGGTCTAATGGTAGGACTGTCCAGTGGGACGCTACCCACCAGAGATCAAATCCTGGTGCTCGCACCTTTCTTGGTATTTTCCAGGATTTATCGACGTTATGCTTTATTAAGTGGTAAGCAACGAGTGTGCGTGCGTGTTGTGAGTGTCTGCGTTGTCTTTGTGTAATCATTTTAGAGAGAATCATTTGGAACCCATTCTTATTTTTTTTAACGAGTCCATAGAAACACATAAAACCTGGTTTCTCTTGATTCTAGTTCTAGTTTCAAGAATCCAATAAGCTAGTCAAATAGTTACACAAAGTGATACCAATTTAGTAGAGAAATATTTCTAAAGAGAATCTGGATTTGTAGAAGAAACTGAATTGCCTACCGAACGCGCTTTTAATGTAGTGTTCTTGACTATGATAAAAGTTTTCACGTGATCTATCATTTAGATTTTATGAAGTTCCAAATTGTCTCAAGGGAGTTAAAAAACTTGGTGATACAACCGCATAAAAGGTTGTTTTGAGCGAGAAAAAAGGAATTAAGTTTCCATATATGCGCCAGTAACCATGCTCGTTAAGGTTATATTAACTAAATAAATTAATAAATTGTTGAATGTAACACCATCAATTTGCAAAGCGTCACTTTGAGAGATTCAAATGATTGCTTGCAATAAAAGGTTCGTAATCTAGGGGTTGTGACTAGTGGCATATCTAGCGTCTCATTTCAACTCGACACATTTAATGCCGACTACCCTGAAAATTTTTGTTAGTAATAATTGCCATGCACAATTTATATGACAAAAGTTGGATAAAAGTACATAGTTTACTAGAAAATACATGTTTCAAATATAAATGTGCGTGTATAGAAGGTACTCTGTGTTGCTAAGAAAGTCGTTTTAGGTAAGACTTACTTAAACATTTGGAACATAAATTATGAATAACTTTTAAGTTATTGAGTTTGAAAATATAAAAAACCATATTAATAGATTCATCTTAATAAGTACTTTCATAAAATATACATATATCACTTTTTAATACTACAAAAATAAAAAGTCAAAGTTGTGCTTTAAAGACCATGTCGTTGCTTGTCTAAAATATCTTCTTTTAGCAACTTGGAGGGAGTATGTAGGATATTAATCTTGGCATTAAACTAAGAACTAGCCACAAATAGTAAACTTTCTAGTGTGGCAATGGTTTTGTGATAGCTACCACGTAATTGTAAAAATTGAAAATATCAGTGTGGGCCCACTATTTTTTTTAATCCTATTTGCAAGCATTCAACTTGGTCATGGTGGATATCTAAAGATTTAACATGGTGGATATCTAAAGATTTAACAGTCACAATGTCAAACATTGGTAAGCAAATGGTAATGAAGGTATCACGGTTCTTTGCTTTTGTTAAACCACATGTCAAACATTCCAACTGATTCAGGCATATTCAGCAGTCTTCTGCCCCTTTAGGAAACCCTCCATCACATAAAAGAATAATGATCGATCCACAGCCACAACCTTTTCTTTCAGAGCCTCCAAATTGCACATCCAATGCTGGTAAAACCTGTCCTGCTTGAGTCTTTGAGAAGTGCACAATATGCACTGGAAAAAAGTATCATGATAACAGCCAAATAAAGTGTTCATAAGTTTTAAAGCCTCCACAATTACTCCTCATTTGCACAAGTAACTGATGAGGGTCATCATATCCTAACTATCAGGTAACCATCCGTTCTTTGTTGCAAGATTACAACATTCCCAAAACCCTGCTATGTTCCTTTCTTCGCATAACCCTATCATTAAAGTATATGCATTGTGATTTGTGATTGACTGACAAACCTTCTCTTAACATTTTTTCTAAAAACAGTCTTGCATGAGAAGACATTCCTTTCCTACTCAATGTTTGAGCAACTATAAATCAGATTTTGAACATCACGTTTGTCAAAGATATCTGGCATCTCCTCCAAAAGGTCAATGACATCTGTTACATAAGCAGGCCTCATGAATAAGGGAGCCTTTTACCTGTGTGCCATTCAGAAAATTGCACCAGACCATTATGCCATCCGAAAGTTTAAGCACACCTGTGTGCCATCGCCCATCTTTGTTTTTACCTCCAAGCCATTCCGTCAATTTGAGCTGGTAACGGTGTTAAACGACGATGAGAAAAGACATAAATACCCTCAGGCCTGACATGTATTGTGATGCTCCCGGTTCATGAAAAAATATTAGCAAATACAGCGAACAATTATGTATGGATGTTCAGATCGTGCCGAAAAAATATTAGCGAACTGATCATGCCATTTGCTAAAAAAATTACCGTTTGCTAAAAGAATATTAGCCAAAAAAATATATGAAGCATGTCCAGATCGTGTCCAGTTGTAAAAAAAAGCAAATTGATGCCCCCGGCTCCCTCTATATATATGTATAGATGCATGAATTATTAGCAAACACAGCCAACAATTTTTACTAAAAAAACACAGCCTGCCACTGCGTCGCCCCTTGCCCGAGCGCGCCCGCCCAGCCGTCCTGCCGGCCGCCCGCGTCGCCCCTCGCCTGGGCGCTACCGGTGCCGGCTGCCCGCGGCCGCCCTCCTGCGGTGCGCGTTTGCACGGGTGCCGCCGCTGGCTGGCTGCTGCCTCCGTCCGCCCGCGATCCTGGCGCCTCCGTCTGCTGCTGCCCCTGGCTGGGCCGCCGCAGCACTAACCCCTAGCTGCCGCCGACGCTGCTCGCCCCGTCGCCCGCACCGCACGAGCGCTCGACTTCCTGCGTGATCGGCTCTGGGCTTATTCGGCTGCAGCTGCGGCTACTACTGCACTCATACAGTACACTCCACAAGGATAAACAGGTTGGATCTCTGCAGCAGCAGCTGCCGGTGTATCGAAAATAAGCCCAGAGCCGGCTGGATTACCGCATAAAAAGGGCTCATCGGCAATTACAACGACCAAGAAAATACAGATGGCAGTTTCTCAAAAAAAAAAAAAAAAAGAGAGAAAAAAGAACATACAGTTCCCCTGCTCCCGTGACTTCCTTTGGCTAATATTCTTTTTTTTTGGCCAATATAAAAAAATGCATTGCTAATATTTTTTTGGGCACAATCAGTTTGCTAATATTTTTTTGGGCACAATCAGTTTGCTAATATTTTTTGGCACGATCATCCATACATAATTGTTGGCTGTGTTTGCTAATATTTTTTTTCATGAACCGAGAGCATCACAGCACACGTCAGGCCTGAGGGCATTTATGTCTTTTCTCACTGTTGTTTAACACCGTTATCAGCTCAAATTAACGGAATGGCTTGGAGGTAAAAACAAAGATGGGCGATGGTGTAACACCCTAGGTGTTAATCATGTTTTGCATTTCATTTCATAAAGCATAAGCATCATTATGCATAATATCATAAGCATATGATAATGCAAGGTCTATGTGTGCAACGTACATGTTTGATAAATAATCCTAAAAATGGCTTAGAATGTTTTAAAATAAAATATGAGGTAGGGTTTGTGTTAAACTTTTGTTAAAATATGTTTACATGTGATGATAATGTTATATTTACTTTTATCAAGTTATCAAATGGCCCAAAGTATAACTATATGTTTTATCCACTTTTTGGGGGGTTAGACCCTAAATGAAAGTTGTAGTTTAAAGTTTATGCTACAAACTTTATTTAAGGGTCCAGGTCTAAATCTCATTCTAAGTTGCTCAAAAGATGGACTTAAATTTGAATTTGAAATGCATTAAGAGATGACTTAGAAAAATTTTCTAAGTCCTGGGTTCAGCAACCTAATTCAATTTTCTAGGGCTGTGTAAAATAGTTTTGCATAAATAAAAGTATGTCAACCAGCATATCATTTGATAGTACAATGTTTGTACTTTGATTCCATGTTATTGGTTGAGCATTTGTACTGTTGGCTAACCATTAGTTAATTGCTTAAATACTGAATTCAGCACTGATTCCAGCACTTAGCATCTTTGGTTAAATCCCTGAAACAGCAATATCAAATGCACTTTTGGAAAATTAATTAAATCAGTTTTCATAAATAAAATTCTGTAAACAAGTTCACTGTTTGTTAGAACAAAGTTTATACTTTCATATGGTGTACTTGGTTGAGCATAATGATGGTTAGTTACTCTGTAATTAATAGACCCATTTAGCTAATCAGCATTATCAGTGCTCTGCTTAACTGAATGTGTAGTTTCAGTTTCTTTTTAAGCTATTGTTTGGGAATTAATAGTTTGCTAACCAAACTGATTCAGCTCCTGAGCATGTAAGCAAAGTTGAAGTACATATATAGGAGATCCACGTGGTGCAATTGGATTGCATTTTGGTCTACTGCATAGAGAGCTAGAAAGGAAGAAATATCATGTTTTTTCAGTCAAGCTACAGTAACCCGAAGCCAATTCAGTTTTCGTTTTTTTTCACTGTCGCCGGCGACGTGCAGTCCGCTGCTTCGTCGCCACGCCACGCCGCTGCCACATCTCGCTTGAGCCTTAACTCACGTCGTCTTTGGCACGATGAGAGTGGAGCAACCCTGCCCCCCCCATGCCGCTGTCACCGGCCCGGCCATCTAGCCGCCGCCACCTTCTTTCTTCCTCACTTGCTCACGGCTCCACTTGCGGCCGCCCGCCCGCGCCGGCGGCAGGACTGCGCTGCTAGCCGCGTGGAGTCGCTCGCGAAGACGCTAGCTACCCTCCAGTGGCCGCCAATGCCTTTAAATAGCTTGCCCAAGCCGCCCGACGACTTTTTTCTTCTTTTACGCTCATCACCGGTTGAGTTTGCTTCACCACAAAATTCACCGCCATCAATCCATCACTGTCAAATTGTTCTTGTCACTAGCTTCGCTTTTTCTTTGCGCACCGTTGTCACCCGATTGCATCTTGTGTCATTGCGGAGTCGCCCGTGTGGGGTCGTCTTCCTCGCGGCCGGCAAAACTGCCGCCGTGAGCCGTCTCGCCACGGCCAGCATGGTCGGTGAACCTTTCACCGAACCAACGCCACCAATCGCGTCGTCTTGGCACTCGGTCATGGTCGACCTCACCGTTCTCGCGGCAAGGCTCGGTACTAGCCGGAACAGCGCCCCTGCCGTTCAGTTCGCGCCGCCGAGCTTGCTCCGCCGCGGTCGAACTCCATCCACCCTGACCTCGGCTCAACCAGCAGAAGCCCTGGGTTCTCTTTGAGCTCCCCGGCTAACCCCGTCATCAATTTGATCTCTACCGAACCCTATTGGCGGGAGCTCCTCTGCGCCGCCCGTGCACCGAGGGCCGTCGAGCCGCCATGGGCGCCGCCGTAACTACTCCGGACACCGGTTGTACTCATCCGATAGCTCATCGTGATCGCCAAGACAAGAGGAAGCCAACGGTACCACCCTCACCGCTGAAACCACGCCGGCGGCAAGTTTCGCCGGCGACTCACCGGCAAGCCCTTCGGCCTAGGCTTGAAGCTGCGCCGGGCCTGCTCCTGATCTTGGGCAGCGCCGAGCAAAGCCATGCTGGGCCGAAACCGGAAGGTTGAGCCCAATGGCTTTCTTTCTTTTCCAAAATGTTTAATTAATTTCCATGAATATGAATAGTGCTAGAATTTGTTATTTTCATAACTGATTATTTCTAGCACAGAAAAAATATGAAATAAATAGGATTGTGATCCTGGTGAGATGCTTCGCTATATAAAAATAAGAGTTTGCCATGTTTGATGATTTTGACATGTGTTGAAATTACATCTTTTAATTAATAAATGAACCTTCCATGATTTTTAGAGATTAAAATATTTATCCAAAAAGTATAAAACTGGTTTTGCAGCTATTTCATGGCAATTCTAATCTTCACCAAAAGTTTGAGATGAATTTGATAATGTTCAATAAAATCACTATTCTATATTTATTAATAAATGGAAAAGAGGCATCTTGAGCTAAATACATGTATGTATTTGAATATCCTAATTACATACTTTACTGTTTTGATATCATGAAATGTTACTTATCCCTGAAATGCTTTAAGTGGATATGGGGAATAGCTTTACTTACTGTGTTTCTTATTTCCTAAAGCATATACACATGTATACATGTATATTCATTTTCAACTTTAAGAATGAGGATAAGCATATGATCACTTGTGTGGCTTTTGGAAATGAATGAAGACCTAGGGGCACACTCCCTTTGCTGCCCTAGGCATTTTAATTGCCCTGACTGATTGCCTTAATTGTTGATATGCCATAAGTTACTTGTAGGTTTAATAATTAAAAAGAGCATAAGTATTTTATCAATTCATGCAAGCATGTGAGGTCATAATTTACCCCTTGTTTTACCATGGTTTAAGTAAGTAAGTGAGTACATATACATAGTAAATAATAGTTCATGATCCATGTCCCTGCCTGCTTATGTTTACTTTTGTTAATAGTCAAGTGGTAAGCTATGTCTCACATGGTTGCTGAAAAGGCAGCAGGTACAAGTCTTGTTCAATTATAGTTTACATTTTCAAAATAATATTTTATGAGGAGAGTTTAAATACAAAAGTTGCAGAGGATTGCCATATCTATCTTATCCTAAAATTTTATGGGTTTTAGGATAACTTATTTAGGAGTTATAGATTATACCACATGCAAAGTAAATTCTGTCCACTATCTGAGCAGATACGAAAGACTTGATTAATTGACTTATTTAACTTTGGAACCAGTTTTGTTGATAATTAGAGAGTTGTAGTGTTTTCATAAGCTTTCTAAATTGTCTTGAATCACTACTTTTGGTGGTCTATAGCCCTGGTTATGAGTGTGTTTAACTCAGGGACAGATTCTCTCCAAACCCTGGACAGATTTGATTCTCTGATTTATTTGATTTGGTTAATGACTAAATCAATCCGAGATGACAATAACAAAGTTGTAGACAACTTTATAAGCTTTCAAAAAGCCTAAGAACACTTCTATGGGATGTCTAGGTCTTTAGTTATAGTTAAAAGAGTAAGATGCTATGCTGCTGTCCTATCTTCGTTTGTCACTTTTGGTTGATTGCTTCAATCTTGTAATCCATCGGTGTTTAATAATATTTGATTAATGATCCCCGTCTTGCTTGGTTTGTATGACGTGATATGTATTGCTCTTTATTAAGTCAATGAATGTATTATTGAAGAAGTAAATAAAAGTGCTCTATAATAATTACTTGTGATTACTTTGTGAAGGAAAGTTGTACTCAACTTTCTTTAGTTGTTTATCTCCGTAATGCACTTGTATGCTCTTTTGGATTGACTGTAGACCTTGAATCATGAAACCCAACTGATCCTCAGCAACATGAGTATTAATGATAATGATCATGATAGGTCTGTAATGACAATATCATGGTTGTTCTTAAGTAATTGTAGTAGCTCTTCTAGAGAGGAGATATGCACCTACTCTGTAAAGATTAAAAGTAAACTTGATAATATAGTGTTGTCATCAGAGAAAGAGAATTGCACACATGGAACCTTATGTAGCTTTTCTTTATCATTATTCAAGTAAATCATCTCATCATGCATCATGTCACGCATAGCATTAAAAAATGCATAATTCCATTTCATGTAGTATTCGTGAGAGAAGAATCACGATGATCAAGTTTCGAAGGAAGTTCGTGATGAGCCAATCCCAACGAGATGTTTCTACGGGGAAACGCCCGATATCAAGAATAACTAACCTTCCACGCAACACAGGGCAAGCCCCGGAGCATAACCCACTCTCTGTTTTATAAATACTTTATTACACTTTAAGTCTAATGTAATGTGCATTAAGTAAATAGGAGTTGAATGAAACCGTTGTTGCATGATTACCTTGAGCTACAGCTAATTCCAGATACTATCCCACTAGTATGTGTAGGACGTTCTCTTTAAATGCTTAGCCATGCTTAGACCGGTAGAAGTCGGGTGATTTCCTGTCTCCCGTGAGATGTAGGATGGTTACTTACTCACTACGGGATATATGTATGTTATCCTGAATCATATGATGGTTAATAAATTGGAGACCGGACGGAATTTGGTATTTCCGTCTGTGTCGATTAAGGACCGAGCCGTATTCTGGATCTAGGTGTGAGATTGAACGATACCTTCACATAACCGCCGAATAACTCGTTTCGACGGTGAAACCGATTAGCCTATTCGAGGTGGTTCTTGAATCGCCGATGCATTCTTTGGGACGACCGGATTCGGGAAAGGGTATGGTCCAAGACCTGCGTGACTACGGGCTTCCACAGGGAAACGGGCATGACTTGTGAGGACGCAGCACCATGAGCTTTGCAACCGGATTCAATTCCATCTTTCGAATAGAGTGAACAGTGACTCGAGCAAGCTTTGGTCCGGCTTGCGGGTGTGTGTGATACGGGCTTTACCCAGTGGTGTAATCGATTCGAATCGCCGTCTCTCCCGGCCGGTGAGAAACTCATACCTTTTCACAGAGACGTAGAAAAAGAAATGGAACATCGGATGATAATAGAAGGATTATGATCGATATCCCATTATGGATGATAATTTCTATGATTCAAATTATATGATATAGAAAGATGCTAATGTAGTCTTAAGTAGCTCAACAATAATGCTTTGCTACTAAAACTTACCGTAAGAATTACATTAGTAAGCTTTTTTCGCAAATGATGCTAGCCATTAAACTCCACATATATAGCCTATCATTATCTTTGGTGTCTTTTATTTCTTCTCCCCGACGGGTAAGTCTTGCGGAGTACAATTGAGTACTCGGGGTTTTATCCCACCATGTTGCGGTGAATTGCTTGTTTGCGGATGATATTAACTAAAAGCCGATGGGCACGGCTACTCCATAGAATATTTCTCTTCTTTATTTCACCGGAGGATGCCAATTAAGCTAGCAATACCACTCAAGTTTTGATTTGGTAATCTTTTTAAACTTTATTTTACTTGTCAATTGATTTGAAACTAAACTTTTATTCATTATTCTTTATCTTATTGTAATAACTCTTATGCTTGCGAACTCTGAGTATATGATATGTATTTGCTTAATCGAGTACGATTCTGGTTGTAAAATTGATTTACCGAGGTCATTCGTGACACTCGGCGGACTACCGGGTTTATATATGGGAGAATATGTGCGTGCCATCATAATCAGCGGGACATTCATGCTTAATCATGTATAAATTGGGCGGTTCCGTCACAGATGGCACACAGGTGTGTTTAAACTTTCGGATGGCGTGAGGGTCTAGTGCAACTTTCTTAATAGCACACAGGTAAAAGGCTCTGAATAAGGCCTTGAATAGCACAGAGCAGCTAGCTGGTGAAATGTCATATCCCCATTGAAAAGCTTTGTATTTCAAAAGAAGGCCTTGTTCACTTCCCTTGCAAGTTGCAAGTTTTTCCACTCTCTCTCCATCACATCAATTTTTACCCGCATATATGGAGCATTAAATGTTAGTGAAAAAATAACTAATTATACAGTTTTGTTGTAAATCACGAGACGAATCTTTTGAGCCTAGTTGGGCCACGATTGGACAATATTTGTCAAATACAAACGAAATGCTACAGTTGCAACTTTTTCTAACATTTACGAACTGAACAAGGCCGAAGAGCACTTGCAACATTGCCTTGCTGAGGTGAGCTGACTAGCTCTAAGTTCATATCTGGGTGAAGTGCACTATCAACAACCTGCGCCAATAGAACTCTTAAACATTTTGGAATCAGTGTCCAAATACAGTCCATTGCCAACTGAATCGAAGGCCTTAGAGAGCACACAGATTCCATAGAGAAGATCATTTACAGAGTCTCAGCCACTGCACTGAACATTTCTTACGTCCATTTTCTACTTAAAAAAAGAGAGAGACCAACCTAATATGTGTTAGGTTCGATACAAGTGAATAATCTAGCCAGTTGTACTGTTCCAAAAAAAATCACAACTGGTCGAGCACATGCTAAGTCAAAGAATTCTTCATCAACTTCAGCATACTGGGGACAGAAGTGAAATACTGATTGCAACACAATGCCAGCAGTGATAACCTCAATGCTCTAGCAAATGAATCAAGAAGACTACCAGATGCTCAGCTGAAACCGACCTGGAAAATGAGCATCTGATAAAAATAATACATTTTGCTAATATGCAACTAGACAGAACAAGAATTATATAATCTTTTAATGGCTCAAAAAGGAAAAGATATATTATCTTTATTGAAATTTTGGAGAAAGGAGAGAGCTGAAGGTACCTCTTGCTTCATGAGGATGCCTCAAAAATTTCTTAATAGGCATCAAGATGTGGATCATTGGTTGCTTGAGCACACACAAAAAAAAGGTGAGAATGAAAAGAAAAAAAAAACATAGACTTTTTATCATCAGAACGAACAGACTGTAAGCTTTACTTTAGAAAGATTAAAATACCTCTTATAAGCTGGAGCTGTGAACTCGTGAGGATAAGCCTTATATGACATCTGAAATGGTATATCGGAATCTCACTGAAACAAAGCTCATGTCAATCACCAGCTTGTCAAGAATATCAAAATCCTAAACTTCACATCATAGTTAATCACCAATAATCATGGCAAGAACACTTTCCATCTTTCATATGATGAAACCTACTACCGTCCCTCACAATAATTTCCCTGCCAAAAACCTTTGTCACCATCTTACTGAACTCATGACAATCGCCACACACACTAAGGTTCTTGACAATACGGATTGGGCTGCCAGCTTCAACAACAATGAACCCGTAAGCAATTGCAAGCTGTTCGCTGTGCACCTTAATGGCATGAGTCTTCTCTTCATCACCGATGTCATGCAAGACTGCTGACACATCTGGTACATAGCCTGCCTCAGCCAACCTTCTGTCAATCATGCAAAGCATGTTATATATCTGTACAGAATCCTTGTGATCCATGTCCCCTACTAGAAACTTGTGCACAATTCCATGTGCCTCCATCAAGCTCCAACCAGCTGACTTGCTGGTTCCACGGTTAGACATTAATTTCCTGACTTTCCTGACTTCATCCCATTTCTTTGCTTTTGCGTATATACTTGCAAGGAGGACATAGTATCCATCATGAGCTGGATCTAGTTCAATTACTACCTCCGTCTCAAAAATCATATAATTCTCATTTTACAAGAAGTCAAAGAATCTTAAATTTGACTAAATTTATAGAAGATAATATCTACATTTAGATCTTTAATTTGATCAATTATAAAAATATACTTCATGATTAAACTAATAATACTTATTACGCATCATAAACATCAATACTTTGTCATATATATTTGGTCAAAATATAGAATTTTTGACTTCTCGGGATGCGAGATTTACATGTTTTTTGAGACGGAGGGAGTAGCTTATTACCAACAGTAATGCCCAAGTCCACAAGGCCATGTCTCTTGCAAGCTGAGAGTACTGTGCCCCAGAGAACTGGGTCAGGTGGGATGCACATCCCTTTGATCAATTCAACGGTGTCCTGAACAAGACCAGCACGACTCAGAAGATCAACCATGCATCCGTAATGCTCCATCTCTGGCTCAATACCATATTTCTCTGCCATCAGCTTGAAATACCACCGCCCTTCATCAACAAGGCCAGTACGGCTGCAGGCATTCAGCACCCCCACAAATGTGATGCTTGTCGGGCAAAACCCCTCACAGACAAACTTCTCAAAGAGCTGGATTGCATCATGCCCCAATCCATGGACAGCAAGCCCACAGATCATAGAGTTCCAGGCAAACACGTCCCTCCTGGGCATGGCATCAAAAACTTCCTTCGCCGCTGCCACACTTCCACACTTGGAATACATATCAACAAGTGCAGCACCTAAGTTCACACTCATTGCCATTCTTGCTCTCTTGACCACTTCATGCACAAACTTCCCCTGCTCAAGCAGCCCTAGCTGTGCAGCTGCCGACAGTGCCGTCACTATTGCCGCTTCATTGGCCTTCACCCCCTGCATCACCATATTCTTAAACACTCCCAACGCGACCTCCAGCTTCCCTTCCTTCACATAACCTCCTACCACCGTACTCCAAGAAACCTCATCCCTCACCGGCATTCCGTCGAACACCTCCCGCGCAACCCCAACCATGCCCGCTCTTACGTAGCCAGCGAGGAGGGCATTCCATGTGACCACGTCCCGAACGACTGGCAGCTCGTCGAACACCTTCCGCATCGCCACCACGTCTCCGCAGACGCCGTAAAAGTGGATCAGCGCGTTACGGACGTAGAGGTCGCCGGCGGCGCCAGCCTTCACGGCCAGCGCGTGCACGTGGGTGCCCATGAAGCGGGAGGCGACGGAGCCTGCAGCGGCAGGGTCGCCGTCTAGGTGGTTGGAGAGGGAAGCGAGGAGGAAAGTGAAGGAGTGGGGGTTGCGGCGTGGGAGGCGCGGGAAGAGGCGGAGCGGGAGCGGATGCGGGAGAACGCGGAGGACGTGGTTCGACGCGAAGGCGGAGGCGCAGCTGGAACAGCGGAACAGGGAGAGCGCGTAGGAGTGGGAGGCGGCGGCGGCGAGCGGGAGGCGCGGAAGGGCGGCGAGGAGCTGCGGGAGGGCGCGCGCGCGGTAGCGAGGCCGAGAACGGCAAGTCGGGCGTGGGTCTGCAGGACGTGGTGGAGCGCGGGGCGTGGTGGCAGGAGCGCGCCGAGGAGCTGCCGCGCGTCGGCGGCGGGATCGGCGAGGAAGGTGGGGGCGCGGTGAGCGGCCGGAGAAGGCGGCGGCGTTCCTAACTGCATGGAGGCGGCGACGAGCCAGCCACCAATTAGCTTGTGATGTTATTATTAGTAATACTATGAAATTCAATTTTAAGCGGAACTTCCTAATTTAAAACGTCCCAAATGGATTTAGTAACTTGTTTGTCATCATTACAAAAACTCATTGAAGGATTTTTTTTTATAGAGAATCTAAAAATATAATAATGTATATCTTAAGTCATGGACCTATATTAATTTTTTAAATAGATAACCAAAGATACAAATATTTGATTTAGGATAAAGCTAATGTGACATGTAGACAAATGTAATAATAGTTTTTACGTGCATGTTATGCACTAGAAAGACTATCATGGTAGAGGTACCAAGTTTTTTTTTAAAAAAGGTTAACTTTTAGATATATTTTAAAGGATTTTCATGATTCCAATTAAGTAATATACAGAGTTTTTTTTTAAAAAAAATATAATACAAAGACCACATTTCATTCACTAAACTAGCTATTTTGGTGAAACCCAACTAACGATTGCCCAAAGAATGGATGAGGCCGGGCCATACACACATTTTACTGTTTTCTTTTTACGGTAGAGCATCCGCCCGGACGTCCGGAAGCATACCCCGTCTGGACGCCCGCGCCGGCCCCCCGCATGCTGCTCCCCGCATGCTTTTGGCCTTGCATGCTGCAAAGTCGCACGCATCCCCGTGTGCAACAGTTGCTCCTGCCCTACATGCACGCCCGCCCTTGCATGTTGCATGCAACTCTGCAGCACCTGCACGCCTACCCCTCATGTGTTGTGTGTAGGCATGCAGCGGCACATGCAGGTGGGGACCACCACCACTGCCTCATCTCCTGCAGATGCGTCAGGTATAAATCCCCACCTCCACTTCTATCTTCTACCAGTGCGTGTGCCTGCTAATGTTACAACGTAGAGTACTTTTGCAATATATGTCTGAAAAGTTGAAACATCTGTAATATACTTACTAGTATGCAACATATATGAATAACAATTGCAACATATGCAACATTTACATGAAACACCTGAAACACTTGTCTAAAACAAGTAAAACATTTTAAATAGATGCTTGCAACATATATATAGTCATTGAAATATACATACTCCCTCCGTCCTAAAAAGGATGACGTTTTGGGTGTTCGTGCCACAAGTTTGACTCGATTTGTAGAAAATATATACAATATTTATATCTCTAAATAATTTTATTAAAAAACTAGATCTAAAGATCTTTCCGATGATACTAATTATAATACTAATCGATGATATTTATTATTTATAAAAATTGCCGGCATCCGTTTCTCGAAGCGAAACGGCATCCTTTTTGGGACGGAGGGAGTAACATTTAAATAGACCACTTGCAATATACATTTAAAAAATAGTGAAACATTTTAAAAATATACTTGTAACATACATGGTAATATACGAAACATATGTAAAATGCTTGCAACATCAAGACAAAACATTTAAAACTCATAAAACTACAAATCTTGATGCCATGGAAGGGAGGAGAAAACCATCACGGAAGCAGTAAACGGTGCATCCAGATAACAGTCGTGCTGCTGTCACAAACAAGCAAATGTCCTAGACGGCCATGCAGTTGACTAAAGCCTTGTTTAGTTCCATGCAAGTTTCACTAAAAGTTGCAAGTTTTTCCACTCTCTCTCCATCACATCAATTTCTACCTGTATATATGGAGCATTAAATGTTAGTGAAAAAAAATAACTAATTACACAGTTTTGTTGTAAATCACGAGACGAATCTTTTAATCCTAGTTGGGCCACGATTGGACAATATTTACCAAATACAAACGAAATGCTACAGTTGCAACTTTTTCCAACACTTTTCATCTAAACAAGGCCTAATTTGGTTGGCAAAAGCAAAAACGCTACAAGCAATATGCGACACAATAAGGCCTTGTTTAGATGGGAAAATGTGGAAAAAGTTGCACCGTAAAGCATTTCGTTTGTATTTGGCAAAATATTGTCCAATCGTGACCCAACTAGGATTAAAAAGATTCGCCTCGTGATTTACAACAAAACTGTGTAATTAGTTTTTTTTTCACTAACATTTAATGCCCATATATACGGGTAGAAATTGATGTGATGGAGAGAGAGTGGAAAAACTCAAACTTTCAAATAAACTTGCATGTAACTAAACAAGGCCTAACACTAGAAGCAACGTGCGGTAGGCACAGGCCTAGGCACAGACAATCAAGGAGAGAGAATATAGATACTATGAAGGCAAGCAGCAGCAGGCCTAGATGCTACTTGCAGCAGAGGACAACAGTGTGAGAAAATAAGGCCTTGTTTAGTTACATGCAAGTTTCACTGAAAGTTGCAAGTTTTTCCATTTCTCTCCATCACATCAATTTCTACCCGTATATATAGGCGTTAAATGTTAGTGAAAAAAATAACTAATTACACAGTTTTGTTGTAAATCACGAGACGAATCTTTTAATCCTAGTTGGGTCACGATTGGACAATATTTGCCAAATACAAACGAAATCTTTGCCACAGTTGCAACTTTTTCCACCTTTTCCCATCTAAACAAGGCCTAAGAGGGAGCATGTAGGGGCCGCACCTACCTGCATGCATGCGCGCATAGAGGCAGAGGCAGGCGCACATGCAAGCCCATGGGGCCGCCGTGGTCCCGTGTGGGGATGGGGAGTGCGGCGCGTGTCCTGATTGGAGCGCCGGACGCTCTAAGCATAGCATTACCGTTTCTTTTATCTTCATAAGGTTTTTTTACAAAGACCTAGT
>JADLZL010004869.1:0-12542 GCA_015844335.1 Chrysopogon serrulatus | reverse complement strand
CACCTCGTCGAGCTTCCCATTGTCCTATAAATACCTCGGCCGCCGGCATCGTCATCTTTTTCTTTTCTTCCTCACCGTCGGCCGCCGTCACCTCCACTGCGAAATTCGCACACCACCGTCTTCCACCGTCCCTGATTGCTCGCACACCGTCCCGTCAGTTCTCTGCGAATCTTCTGAGCCCGCCCTCGCGTTTCCTAGTCGTCGGAATCGTCCGGAAGCAGTCGTCTTCCCCGTTTCCGGTCGCCGCCACCACCGTAAGCTCTTCCCCGCCGCCAGAACTACTCCGTGTCTTGCGAGCTCAACCAACCACCTTGTTAGCTTCGCCTCACACTTGTGATGTTCTTTGACCGGTTGTTTTGGTTTCTATCACCTCAAGGTCGCCGGACCGCGAGCTCACCAGAGAGCACCACCGCCGTCGACGTCACCTTCCAGTCCACCCCAGAGCCACTGCCACCTTGTTTTGAAGCCCCGGTGAGCTCCTCGAGCTAGCGCCGCCTCCAATTTTGATCCTATTGCCCCGTATCCGTGGGAGCGTTGTTGCTCCGGCGAGCTTCGTCATGCCGAGCCGCCGCGGCCGTTGCTGCGTGTGCTCTGGCGGTCGGTCTAGGTCGTATCATACCTCGTTAAGTGTGGCTCGGTGTGAGGAATCTGTGGGGGCAGTCAGTTGCGTCGGAAGAGCCGCCGTCGGCGAGCAGCGCCGGCAGCAGCGCCGCCGTTACTGTTTCCCGTCGGAAACAGAGGAAGAGGAAGAAGGGCTGACAGGCATGGCCCGCCTGTCAGCCAGAGGGAGAGGGAGAAGGAGCGCGCGCTCGCGCGTCCACAGGCCGCATGCGCATGATGGGCCGCGCTGTGCGTTGCGGGCCAAGCTGGGCCGCACAGTGAAGCCCGCGGGGAAGAGAAAAAGTTTTTCTTTTTCCTTTTTGAATTCCAAAGCACAGTTTTCATCTTTTTGTATTAATTCTATTTGGGCAAATAAAAATGTAATAAAAATATGTGTATGCTCCTTGTGATGTGCTCTGTTTAGGAAAAATACTAACTTTGTTTTTCTGATAAAATTTAATTATGCTTTAATTTGCTCCTTTAATTAAGAAATGCAACTTCCATGATTTTTAGTAATTAAAATATAACTCCAAAAATTATGAAAATGGTTTTGTATGCTAATTAGAGTATGATGATCTTAATTATGAAGTTTGGTTAAGTTTTGATTAAGTTTTGTATTATGCTTAATTAATCCCTTTATTAATTAATGTTTAAGTAATTAATCCTTTAGTTAATTAGGGTTTAATTAATCTTCCATTTAGCAAAGTAATTAGTGGCTTTCAACGACTGTAAAAATGGTCAATAAATTAGTAATCACCTTTAATCACTAATAAGGTTGTTTGATTTTGGGATTGAGTGATGACCCTAGGTCATTAACCCTGATGACCTTCGGCATTTTATGTTGATTGCATATCGCTAGTCCGTCGTCGTCGACGCTAGTTATACCTTCTTAGTATAAGGGTACCATGAAGGAAAGTTGTACTCAAGATCGATTAAGAGTCGTTGCATCGTTATTGCATGATCATTCATTCACTGCATTGTAATCATGCATTCTCTATCGTGTAGCTGTCGAATCTGAGGAGGGAGTCGAGCCGTCTCCTGTTCCCGAAGAGGTTGGATCTGCTCCTGGTGATTGGGTATCTGAACTTCACTTCGTCGAGCCCCAAGGCAAGCCCCGGATGCATTTAAACCCTGCCTTGTATTTCGAAAAGTTTTTATGATTTCATGTGATGATACTGCATTAGGTGTAGGAGTTGTGTGTTACCCTACTTGATGCATTTACCATACCTTGATATATTATCCTGGATACCTGTTTTGATTTCGAAATGCTTAGTATGCGCTTAGTCTTGCTACTAGTGTAGGGTTTTGATAAACTGTTTACCAAGGTGTGATCACAATGATCCCTGATGGGAATTTATGAAAACCTGATGTTGCTTGTCGCCTACCTCTCACCTTGGCCGGGTTAGGGGTACGCCCAAGAACATGATGATGAGTAAATCGAGACGCCGGTGGAGTGACTTGCATCAGGAGGGGCTACTGCCCTGGTGTAGTGTCGTCCACTTGTGTCGGTTAAGCACCGTTCGTTGCTTGGCCCTTGGATCATGAGATTATTGGATAGTACTAGTCGCATGCTAATGGCGGTAAACTCCACTTGGACTATCTTTTACTAGAACGGACAAGTAGCGTGTGCCCATCCTACGATGCGCACCGCCGAAGTGACCGAGCGGCCGTAGTGAGGTGGTGTACTGTACCTCCGTTCTGGTAGGGAGAAATCCGAGAGTGAGTTGATGTATGTGAGATGTTGGTCCTACATACATCGTGCGGCTAGGAAGCCCCAGCTGGGTATATAAAGCGATTCGAATCGTCGTGTGCTCCACGATATGGGAGTCGTGATCCTTGCACCAGCACCGTAGTAATAATAGAAGTTGAGTATGGAAAGTTTTGAATTCGGTATATGTTTGACAAGTGATTGATACATTAAGGACTGGCTTAGTCTTTTTAGCAAAAGAGTCTTTTGATCTTGCTAAAGCCTCACCTTGATTCCTATTAGCCAGCATTCCTGAGTCTTCTCCCCAATTTTGGTCGGGTAAGTCTTGCGGAGTACTTTTGTACTCAGGGTTTGTTCAACCCCTATTGCAGGTGAACCACATGGGCAAGCGTGCTACGGCCCTTGCTGCATGACGGTTATTGAAGAGGTGACCGATGAAGAGTGAATTGAGTGGCCTCTGGGCAGGGCACCTTTTGTTGAGTGAGTGTAATAAAGTTATATAATGATACTTCCGCTGTTTGTAATAATGCTACTCTAATTTGTATAAGTTTTACAAAATGTTTGTAAATTAAGTTATTGTAAGTCTTCCGCTACTCTGGTATTTTGTGTGAAAGCTGTTGTAATACTGTGATGTATCTGTAAGTATCGATCCTGGAGTGATTGTGGTTTATCGGGGATCCACCCGACGGAACATTCTAGGTTATATGGTGTATAAGCATGGTTGACTGAGGTCTTAGGGACAAGGTCAGTGCTTGTGGGCCATATAATTTAGAAAGGTTCTGCCACGAAGGGTATCGAGCGGTACTTACAAAGATACTTACAGTATTACTTTTCAAAAACTTCAAAATGTTTTGGATCTAAATGCTAAAATAGGGTTTTTAGTCCAAATTGCTTCTGCTCCGTCTTAATTCTTTCTAGTAGCCCCCATAGGTGCTCTTTATAAAAGTCTTGAGCGGAGTATCATGTGTTTTTCTCTTTTGCCCTATATTGCTAAAAGTATGCTTATGTTAAGTTTAAAAGATTTTACTCGATCCGTAGGTCCGATCATGCATCATATTTAATTCACATGTTTAAAAATTTAATTCCCGAAACAAAGTGGTTGGGCTAAGTAAAATCAAACCTGTTCTTGCTGACTCTAAGGTTTCCTATCTTATAGACTCTATCTTTGCTTCCTACAGGATGGCACGCACTAAGCAGACTGCCCGTAAGATGACCGGACCAAAGGGAGTACCGCGTCACCAGATGGCGCCACGTAGTCACGATGCTGAGGCAGGATCTAGCGAGCCGCAGCCTGGGAGGAAGATAACCAAAAGGCGTAAGATAGCCGAGTTGGTCTGCCGAGCTAGCCACTGTTACCAAAGATCATTGCAAGGCAACAATTGAGAACATCAAGCTGAAGTCCGAGATAGAGAATCTGCAGGAACAAGAGCAGAAGGATATCAGGTCCATCCACGAGTATCAGCGGAAAATTGCCCAACTTGAGCAGGAACTAGAAGCCACAAGGAACCAAAGAAATGATGGGTACGATGCTATTGAGGAGTTGCAGGCTCAAGTGGAGGATCTTGAAGCATATACCGCTGCATTACACGAGGAGGTCCATCATCAGTATAATCTCCACAATCCGGTGTATCGCCAGCAGTAGTCGCGGATGATTTGGGATCGGAATCACCAGAAGTGTACCCGACCCCAACTGAAGAGTCCGAGGCAGATGAGTCCGCTGCAGGCAATGAGTCTGACCCAGATGAGGGATCTGACATCTGAGCTCCCTGAGGGTGAGAGAGATGTAATATATGTTAAATAGTCAACCTGGGGTGTCCGGCCTATGGGCGGACTTGTAAAATAAATAAGTGAACCTTTGTATGACTGGCTTGCACTGTTGCTTTCAATTTTAATAAATCTTGCTTGTGAATAAATCCGATCTTGTTTATAACAGATGTCTGGTTATTCACAAGAGAGGGGTGAGGTCCCTCGGGCACCACAAGCACCACCGTCTTTTTGGTCAAGTCAGGCGGCTTTAGTCCACGCCACTATCGAAAATGCCCGTATGCTACGGGAGATAAGTCGGCAGACTCGGGAATGCACCACGTGAAAATCGGGGTCGTCGTAATCACGACGAAATCACCTATGCGGACTTCACCGATACTCGTCCGCCGGTGTTCACCGGGCCGAGGAGCCCCTAGAAGCTAATGATTGGCTTCGCATTATAGATCTGAAGTTTGATTTCTTTGGAAGGTTGTCCGGACTTGATGAAACCCAAGTTTGCCGCCCAGCAGTTGAGGGGTCCTGCATCCGCATGGTGGGCGAATTTCCTTGCACGGCGGCCGGCCGACCAATAATCACCACGGGACCGTGTTCAAAGATGCGTTCCGTCAAGATTTTATACCCGACGGAGTAATGCAAGCTAAGTTAGAAGAGTTTTTAGACCTGAAACAAGGTGGACAATCGGTGGTGCGAAGACGTGAACTCCTTTAGCCACCTCTCACAAGATGCACCGAACTAGATCAATCCCAAATGTTCTCAACACTATAGGGCAAACCTTGAAGTCTACCCCCTTATAGACAGACTAGTCAGCGGGACATTTATACTTGTCACGACATACTTCTACCCTGTGAATTTACTATGAAGTTGTTTTTCGAGCACATACCGGGATGCCATGCATTTGGATAAAAATATGCGAAATAAAGGAATGCGAGGCTCGAGTCAAAAAGAACAAAGTGGCGTGGATGGAATTGACACCGAACGTACCGAGCATGACCTCTGGTGCTTCCCCGACAGATATCGGTGGACACATGATTCACCTTCCCAGTGTTGTTCAGCCGAGGGTGCGTCTTACTCCTCTTTGTTACAGTTCGGTGGAGTCTGCGGGTTACGCTTCTTGGGGCGAGTGGTAAGACATGTGACTGCTTCCACGGATATAGCACCTATTGGGGGTGTTAGGTGCCTTTGCTCTTCACTTTGGGGTATTGTTGGGGTTTCGGGGCCGGGCGTCGATTGCCATCTCTTCTTCTTTGTGGGCGCTGTCCACCGATTCTTGTGTGGATCTTGAGGGCGCCATTGATTCGGCGGCGGTTCCAGGGATAAGAACCTTGGTACCTTGGCGGTTGCCCCCGATTGGTGCGGGAGCGAGTGTTGCTTCCAGCCACCCTGTCCCCCCACCTTCTCTTCTTGTGGTCTAGCTCTGGCGTAGGTTACCCACCACTATTGCTCGGTCCACCCGTGCATGAAAATTGGGGTAGAGAGTAGATGAGAGCTGCAACCCCGAGCTCATCATACAATCCCTTCCGAGAAACGTCCCCGCTTCTTCGCATCGAGTGTCAACATCCTCGGGAGCGTAACGAGATAGCTGAGAAAACCAGTCCACGATACTCGCCCACCGACATAGAACCTTGCTTCACCCTACGGAACTCCTCCTTCTTAACTTCAATCTCCCCTCGGGGGGATGTGGTGAGCTCAATGCCTCCCGGAACTCCCCGCCAGTGATGCGGTTTGGGTGAGGGTGGCCATACTTGGTATGACTCCCACCAGGTTTTGAGCTACCCCCAGAATCGTCTGTAACCATATAGCACCTTCTCATAGTCATTGCATTGTGCTATATTGAGTCGCTTCCGATCGCACGGCCGGTCATCGGCCTCCAGTGGATCTGCGGTATGGGAGAACATCGGAGGGCGACCCTTCAAGAAATCACCACGCTTATCTCTAGCGGGGGGTGATGGTGGCGGTGGTGCAGGCGGGCTGGTTCTCGGATGTGTTGCACCAAGGTTTGCAAAGAATCGAGTTTGTGTTGCAAACATCCGCTCCATAGTCGGCGGTGGCGGTGGCGGTGGTGGAGGTGGTGGTGGCGGTGGATAGTTGCCCATACCCCTACCACCTCTACGTCCCCTAGCTCCTCTGCCTCTTGCTGCCATCTGTTCTCCAAAAGCAAATGCTCAAGTTTAGCATATACCCAACCAAACGAATCACTAATGCAAGTAAACACTGAATCTAAAAATTTCTGGGCGCCTTCATGCAACAGTAGCACAGTAAATCAGTCATAACTCGAGCTACAGATAATCAAATGAGTCGTGGCATATATGGATGGAAATATTAAGAAATTATCTACAACTTTCATTCAGGTGAGATTCCCAGATTCTGACGTTAACTGGGAGTAAAACAGCAAAACATTAATTCTGTCCAGAGAGGCTGTCAGCACAGAAACCTTCAACTCCAACAATTATATCTCTCAAACCATAACTGATAAAAAGGTGATTCCAGCGGCATTTGAAATATACTGAAGTCTAGTTACTCCCATAAAAATTTCATAAATTTTGTACGAACAGATTGGCGGGTATTAACTGAAGAACACAGACTGCTCCAGAGACAGATTTCAGCAAAACGATATAACCGACCCAAACTTAAACATTTATTAATCTAACTTAAAAAAATTCTTAATCATTGGGACTTGTGGACATGCCCACAATCTCCCAGCACTCATAACAAAGATCCAACTCAAACATAAGCATAATGATAATCATCCACACACTAAAAGTTCACACGCACACACTTGACTAGACTCGACTCGACTCGACTCAAACCATGATACTATCGCATTATGATAAAGATGGACTCCAACTCCTAGGCTCGATCTAGCTTCTCATAAAGTCTTGGACGGTGGAGTTCCTCCCTAAGGTCATCAGCTTCCCTCTGGCTTCTCTTGCGTGACCTTTGTTGTGCCCGCAGCTCAGTCTTGAGTTGCGCGTTGTCGCGCATCAACTCATGAGCAAAGAGGACTAGCGATCGAGTGGTAGGATCCGCACCCTAGGGATTCAGCATCACCCATCCCAGCTCCTCGTCATAACGAGGAAGGTAGCGGTCCTCATCCTCCATCATGTCCTCATAGCGTCTCTCATGGTATACAAGGTAGGCTTCCCTGAGCTGCGTCTTCCATCTTTGGCCCGAAGAGTGGTACGTCCCAGCCGTATGCCTCAAAGATCGAGTCCACTTGGAAAGCTTCTACCTCCTCATTCCGGATGTAGACAACCACCTTCGCCTTCCAAAGAAGTGCCCTCAACAGGGGTGGATGTTCTCCTCGCAAAAAAGTACTCCACTTTTGACTGGCCATCATAGTAGCTATGGAACATATCCATAAGATGAGCATGGTAGTAGTTGGCATAATCTCCCCGCTTGGAATAGAGCCTCTTGGTCCATCCCATGGGAAGATCATCTCCTCCTGCTGCGCCACCCTGGGGTGGTGGTGGTGGATCGGCTCCAAACAACATCCTCTTGGTGTTCCTCTTCATCATCAGAGATATCTATGATCACCACTTCCGATTCTTCTTCTTCAGGCTCCACTTGGTGCATCTGCACATCCTCATCTTCCTCGACCATGACCTCGTCGCGGGGCTCCATCGGGGCGTACTCGGCCTGGGGGGTGGGATGTAGCCTCCGGTGCTAATGCGAGCGGTCTTATGGGCACGTGTCATCTACGAATTAGACCAAGATTAAGTTAGAAATAGAGTCAATAAATTTTGTAACAGAATAAGATGGGAAACAAAGATAAAAAATTTAGCAAATAACAAGACTAAGAAAGTAAGTATGAAATAAGTGAAACAGGATATGCTAAAAACGACCATTGCTAACTAGGCTTGTGTCCTACAGTCGACACGGCTCTGATACCAATTTGTCATACCCAGTTTTAAAGACAAAACTGAATACAAACCATATGTGTGCCCGAGATCAATCACACACATATAGGGACAAATCACCGGAGTATCAAGCTCGGTGCCTTTATTACATCACGAATAGTACTTTATTACATAAATTTATTCAAAGTCTCGGCGGAAACGAAAATAAGATAACTAGCACTCCGATAGACTCCAAAGCCACGAGGGGACGTCAACCGGTGAAGCACAAGACTAGTAGTCCTCATCGAGTCCTCATAGACACGATTATCTGTTACCCATCCGAATTTTCCAAGTAATAAAAATAAACAAAGCGTAAGTACATGTCGTACTTAACAAGAATAACATAGGGTTAATGAGGCTCAAAAGGCCGACATGGTTTACAGCGGTTAGCAACTTTTATCGTATCTCAATTTTAGCATAGTGAGTAGCAACAAGTAGCATAAATCCCAATTAAACCATATGATCATGTAAACAATGATTAAAGTATAGCAAAACAATACTCAAAAGTTTTCAAATAAGATAAATTATTATTCCATAAGAAGTCCAGGCCGCTCGTGACCGTGAGCACGGCTGTTATAACAGTTTTAACACTCTACAGAGGTTGTACACTTTCACCGTGAGTCATGATTCCCATATGCTTGGGTTAATTACTCCCATACTACACTGCCGAGGTGCATAGCGGGGGTTTCACTATGAAGTCTTTCAAAGGGTCGTCTAACAAGTTAGGGCCGCTAGGTTTCCTTGACAAGCGGACATAGAATCCCCCTTCCAAATGGTTCACACCGCGCGGCAACACATGAGGACGTAAGCCACGCTATGCCCATCGTGTAAAAGCCCCTTTTGCGCCACAAGGGTAACCTCTAACAAGCTAGAAGATGATCCTCATACTTGACTAAAGCCGAGCCATATAGCCCCCACACGGTTGTCTTGTAAGTCCTGTGCTCACTTACGATATAGTCCTTAGGGAGGACAAGAGCAAACAAGTACTCTTCCCCTTTAATTTTCCATTGCTAAAAAGCGAGTTTTAAACTTTTGTTGCATATAGCATTAATCATGTTACAGATCATAATGGTTATTCATTAAGCACTAGCATAAGCTACCCAAATGCATAAACCCACGGTAATCAAGGTACAAGATACAATTGCTAGGAAATCCTTAGTGGTAAACAAGGAAGACACATGCAATATGAATTTAATGATTAATGGTGAATAGGTAACAAGGATGATCCCATGCTATACTTGCCTTGCTCAACGAACCCTTGGTGATACGGCTCGTCAAAGTACTCCCCGATCACCAACAGTATTGCTCACCGTCTATACTCCACAACAAGCAACATACAAACATCCAAGCGCAATCATGCATAGCAAACAAGAATATAGATTAGAACAGTACACCAATATCATAAAACAAGGATAAAAAGTTTAGAAAACGAATCTACGCATCGCTAGGAGCACACAGACGTTTGGATCACCAAAATCGGAGTTAAAACGGAGAAACTATGAATTAAATAAGATCCTCTCTACATCACTAATAAATTAAATCTAATCTTGAAATTAAAAGTTGGTAAACCTGGATACAGGTTGATAAACTTGTAGAGAAACTAATCACGATCCTAACGCAACTTGAACGGATCAAATCGGAGTTAAAATGTAGATTTTATAAGCAAAACTGTGCAGTGGCAATTCTATAAATATTCAGTTTCGACTTTCAGATTTAAAATAAAGAAAATCCGAAAATCAGAAAAGGGCAGGGATGGCGGGTTATATATATAAAGAACTCAGGGACTCTTTTACAAAACCGCCACGAAGGGGTATGGAGTGATCTGGTTCATTGGATTTGAGATGGGCGGCCTAGATTAAAAGAAAGGGGATGGGAGAAGGGAGTTGCTGGCTGCTACAGTGACTCCGACGGATGAACTCCATTGCCACCGGCCGAGGAGCTCACCGGGCGAAGCGTGTCTGAGGGCTCTAGAGTCCATGGTTGGACGCGGGGAAGGCACGGGGTGAACAAGGAAGGCGAGGCGAACTCACCCGAAGCGAAAACGGCGCCGGCGGTGGGCTGCAACAAATGGCGGTGTTGAACGACGGCGAACAAAGCTGCTCGCAAAGTTCTAAGTGGCGGTTAGCGAGCAAGAAAAAGAGAAAACGAAGGAAGAAAAGACTCGACGGGTCCGCAGCTTCGACACAAAGCCCGGCCCAAGACCTTACGGCGGGCCGGAACACGGCGGAACGGCGGGACGCCGAGGGCGTGAGCTTGGCGGCCAAGCTAGGGGCTTGCGACGGCCGATGCGCTTTGCCGCGAGAGGGCCGGATGGAGGCGGCCGCGCGGGGGGGCTCGGCTTTTATAGCCCGGAGGCCGCGCCATCGATGGAAAGGGGAAACCCGAGCTTGGTTCGACGAAGGAAACCCCCGCTTCCATTTTTGGAAGGTGACGGAGGTAGAAGAAGGAAAGGCCGTGGGAGGCCGACTGCGGACCCCGTCTGTCGGTGCCGGCAACAAAGAAAGAGAGAAGGGGGCTCGGCCTGGCCTGTGTTGGCTTGCCGGGCCGCGCGCGTAAGAAAAAAGAATGGAGGGAGAGAGTTGGGCCTGTAGGCCGAAATCAGAGAGAGGAAGGGGGAAACTCTTTTCTTTTCCTTTTCTTTTTATTTCAAACTAAATTTGAAATACAAATTTGAATTCATTTTGCATTTGAACAACACCACTCAATCCAAAAATAATGATGCACCAAGATGAATGCATAAAGCATGTATCTACCTTATGATGGATTTTAATTAAATAAAATTATTTATTTAACTATGTTTAAATGCACACACACATTTGCATAATAAATAAATTTCACCTATTTTGAGAAAATGCAATTTTAGGGTGTTACACCAACAACTCCTCAAACCAACTTGCTATTTATCCCAAGTTGCTATTCACGGGCCTCGCGCGCGTATATTTCCGCGCGCGGAAGGACTTGCTATCGAGAGAAGTTAGCGGGGCTCTTCGTTTCTTAGCGGGGCTCTTCGTTCATTTAGTGGGGCTCTTCGTTAAACTTAGCGGGCCTCTTCATTCGTTAGCGGGCTTTTTCGTTTTGGCAAGTGAGTTTTAAGGAGTTGTTGGAGATAAGTCTTTTTTTCACTTGCCAAATAAATTAGCAACTTGTCAAAACTCAAGATTTGGCAAGTCAATTTTAAGGAGTTGTTGGAGATGCTGGCGGCTTCCTTAATAACAGTGTCATTGTAAATATTTACATAGATGGTTCTTAGGTGACGCCAATAAGCTGTGGCTAAAAATACAGGTAGAAATATGAAAAATACATAGTAAAACTTCTTTACTAGTATTATACATAAATATAAGGCAAAATAGTCATTTTGCCCCCCTCAATTATAGTCGAAGGCTCAAATTGGCCCCTGAACTATCAAAACGGCCACTTTGTCCCCTGATCTTATAATTTTCGACTCAATGTCATCCATTTGCCCATTTTGCTGGACACGTGGACAGATGAACACACAAAAAGATGATTCTGCCCCCTTCTTAATTTCTTTTCCTATTGGCCGCTCACAGCGTTTCTCTCCGTTCATGGACGCGGCTCCACGGCCGCCCCACCGGCGCGCCTCCAGGGTTCGCCCCATAGCTGCGCCTCCACAGCCGCCCTGGCCTCCACGGGTGGATGGGGACAGAGATCGATATGATGGGGATGGAGAGAAACGGAAATAAGGCAAATCTTTGTGATGGGCCACAAGGTAAAAAAAATAGAGAGGGGCAAATTTGACTTTTTTGCATGCTCTCTGTCCACGTGGTGAGCAATCGTGGTGAATGGATGAGATTGAGCCGAAATCAAAAGATCGAGGGCTAAAGTGGGCGTTTTGATAGTTCGAAGGGTCAAATTGAGCCTTACACGATAGTTGAGGGGCCAAATTAACTATTTCGCCTAAATATAATAACATATATAATATAATATTAAATAAATATGCTATTGACATATATTTTATGATTGATTTAATAAACCCATAGTATAATGATGTAATAGGTAAGAGCATCTCCAGCTGTACCTAAAAAAGTAATTATAAAAGTCTGGTTATGCAACTTTATATTAGAATAGAACATAATCATATCACCTGTAGTTTCTAACAATTTGCACCAAAAGAGTAAAAAAGGTTGCCCACTCGAAAATTTTTGTCGCAGGCCATGCCACTAACTCGCATCAAGAGCCTCTGAAACTCAACCTCCATTGACTACTCTATCTCATAGAATTCGCACATATCAAAATAGTGAATGAAAACTTAATTTATACGAAACCCCCAGTTGGTGGCAAGGCAATCACGACTGTCATCCCTGGCACCCTAACTCACATCCAAAACCTACAAAGTGAAACTGCATTATCTTCTCAAATTGTCATAATTCTTATATCTAAAAATAATGACCCAAGATTCATTTCAATTAAACCTCTAGATTGTAGCAACCGCCAACCCGGGCAACAAAGTGTTAAAAAATCACTGCCCCACAAAAAGGAGTGCGGGTTATCTGCTCTTTTGTATGTGTGTATGCCTCCCTTTTCAAATGCAGGATAGGAAGCAGCTGAAGAGAAAA
>JADLZL010004868.1:0-93899 GCA_015844335.1 Chrysopogon serrulatus | reverse complement strand
ATGGGAGGTCTGCAACTGTAAACGTCGCGCGCGCCAGCAGCGTTCCAGTACTCAGCTGCCGCTAGTGGGGTAGGCGGCTGCGGGAGCGAGCAGCCTCGTGTCGTGTCCGCTTCCGCTTCCGCTTCCGCCCTTGGCACGCACTTGCCCAGCTTCGGGTCGGATCTGGCGGCCGCTTTGCGTGCCTGCCAGGCTTCTTCCTCCGCCGCTCACGCGCGCGCTCTTTGCCGTTGCAAAATTACGAATTCCAGAGCTTCTTTCAATTTCCAAACTTTCGTTCCCTAGCTCTTTCCTCTGCCTTTTGTTCTTATCTTTTGTCGCATCCTTTTCTACCTCGTTTCTGCGCACTTCTGGTTTCGTATCCCAGCTTGCTGCTTCCCGCTTTTGGAAAATTATTAGCCGCCCTTTTTTTATCCATGATTAGCGTTTTTTCCTATCCTATGATATAATAAAGAAAGGGGATTTGCGTATTAAAAAGTGCGTGTCCAACTGCGTTACTTCATGAACCTGCGTTTTTCCAGTACATGTTTGAGCGCACTGGCTTTTTTAGCGGCCTGCTGGGTGGGCATTAGGTGGTGAGCATTAGGCATTAGCTAGTGATGGAATTGAAATTGAAATTCCAACTAATTGTCAATTGGCATGCCACTTACGTAAGATGCATGCGTCGTGAAGGCTCTCCGCGCTCATGGTGCGCTGGTAGTAACTTCTAGTTAAACAGATGAATCACCCCACCCTACGACTTGAAGAGATTTTCTTTTTAGATTGACTAAAGAGATTGTTGAAGGTAGGTGCATGGGCAATTAAGCTTGGGTAATTTGAAGGCAAACAAAACACATGTACGTTAACCATAATTCCACTACACTAACTTTGTCTAAATCATTTTTCTTTGCCTTTAACGACATCAAAATTAGTTTATTAAATTCTTCTATATAAATATATTTGTTTTCATCTAGGTTTTTGCGAGACCCAGTTACAGACGCAAATACTTAAATAAATGAGCGCACATCTATGAATACATGCATGCTCACCTAATCCACCTTTGAAAAACTGATTTGACCGAACATCCTAGAATAAGTTCAATAAAATATGAGCATGTACATCAAGTCTAGAACTTGAACCCAAATCCATTACAAAGACCCAATTAACTGAGCTACGCTCGGTTCGTGTTTTTGCCTAGCCTTTACTTATGATTATGGACTTATTGGTTTCACCCTTTTTTCAAAAAAAAAGTTAGAAAAAATTCTCCTGTATTTTACGGGTGGTTCCCATTAGGCTATGCGCCCGGCGTCCCGGGAACAGCGTCCGTGACGCTGCGTTCCCGGACAAAACCGCCAATGGCGGCATCCGGGGAAAGGGCGTGGCACCCGGAATCTCCGTCGCGAACGCCAAACATGGCGTCGTAGCGGTCGTCCCCGGAAGGCCGGCGTGGCGCGCGGGGCCGCCTCCGGTTCTTGCCCGGCTGCCCATGCGCCCGCCCGCCCTGCCGTCGATGGAGGGCTCTCCGCCAAGCGCCGCCCATCGCGCCGGCTTCGCGGAAAAGGGAGAAGGGAGGCGGCAGCAGGGGACGGCCGCCGCGCCATGAAAGGCCGAGAGCTTCGCGCCCGTCAGCGTCGCTTCGGCTGCCCGCTGCGCGCCATGAGCGCGCTTCGCCCGCCCGCCGCTTCCGTGTCCGCCCGCCGCCGCCGCGAGTCGGAGGGTAGAGGCGGGAGCACGGCCGCGAAGCTTCGCAGGCCGACGCAGCGGAAAGACGAAAGCTCCGCCGCCACCGGCGCAGCCTGGGCGAGGAGTTCCGCCGTCGCGCGCGCCCGCCGGAAAGCCGCTTCGCGTCGCCGGCCGCCGGAGCAGCTCACGCCCGCGCCTGCCGCCGGAAAGCGCTGCGCGCTTCGCGGCCCGCAGCGTCATCCGCCCAGCGTGCTCGCAGCCGCCCGGCGCGTCATCTGCCGCGTGCTTTCGCCCGGCCGTTAATCGCCGCCTGCTGCCCGCAAGGCCACGTCGCGGCCCCCGCCAAGGCCTGCGCGCCTCCGCGCAGCGCCGCTTACAGCGCCCGGCTGCGGGCAGCGCCGCCGCTACGCGCCACGCGGCCCGCCCGCCCCTCGGGCGGCCGCGCCACGCCAGACGCTCCTCCGGGTCTCGCCCGTGGGAGGCGCTCGGGCCGGGGGAGCGCCGCCCGCCGTGGGGAGCACCGGAGAGAGAGAGAGAGAGAGTAGTACTAGCCACGGCGGTGTGTTTGGGGAGAAGGGAAGGAGGAGAGAGGGGGGTTTGAGAAATTTGAATAAAAAATCTTAATAAGTGGGTCCCATGGCAGATGGAGGATGAGATAGAGTATGAATGAGTGCGGAAAAATATGGTATAGAGAACGGAATCTTGATGACCAGACTGAAATATTCCTTTTAGAGTATGAATATAGAGGACGACGAGTGCGGATAGGCTTAGGCCGGTCTGGGCAACTAGTCGTATTTACCGAAACTGGTCCAGTAAAGTTGAAAGTCAACACTCTGACCTATAAACTGAAATCATCCTGCGTACAAACGGATCCACAGAATTTACAGGTAGGGCCGGCTAATCCAGAAACAGACAAGAAAATACAGGCATGGATATGCATGCACGTGTTAATCTGGAACAAACAAGAGAAACGCATGCTTCTGCCGCCCACCCACTAATAATAAGCATCTACCCCAGGGTAACAGATAAAACAACGGAACTAATGTGGCTATAGCTTATAATATTTTTATGCGCCGCAAAAGTGCTTTCGCACTCAAAGTAGCAGCAGGCGTAACCTGACAGGACTGCTAAGCTGCAGTTCTAGAAGCCTAGCTGATGAATGTCATGTCTTTTTCTATGCAACGAGAAGATTTTCTTACAGGTCTCTTCTCGTAAAATACTCACCTACTACCAGTAGAGGTAAGTTTAGTAGTACTACTATACCAGTCGTATTTTGTTTCTTTGACATTGTAGGCAGCCACTCCCTGCCCGATTGCTGTTGCTTGTGCCGATCATGAAGTCAGATCCCTGTCACTTTCTGGTACGAGTACTCTGTTCTCCAAATTCTACTGGCGACTGACGACCGTTGAGAACACCTCATTCCGCAGGATCCTACAGCACTCGTGTCATCGTGCCTGCAGTCCTCCTGCACCTCCACTGCAATTCCGTTCGGAGGTCGCCGTCTCCCGTCCCGCGGTCCTCCCCCACGCGTTCGGCAAAAACCCGGCTTTTTTTATGCGTTTCCGACGGCGTTCTTGGCTTTTCCTACGCGCTCACTGACTGCGATATCGATCGATGTCGTCGGGTACACCTGACCGCGGCCCCGAGTGTCGGTGACGGACTGACGACATGCTGATCCGCGGCGCATGGGTCGCTTGGGTCAGACGGCCGCCGGTCACCAGCACCAGCACCAGCACCAGCACCGTCCCCATCGGCATGGATGCGCCCGCGCTACGTGTCGCGGGGCGCGTGGCTGCGCCCGCCGCGGGCGAGGGTCACTGTTGCTTCGGATAAAATCGCCAGGTGGTGGTGTACGTCAGGGGATCTCAGCTGATGGCCTGCTGATGCTCCCTTTCGTACGCGCTCGTCGCTTCCTTTCCCCTTTGTTGGATTTCCTTTTCCCACTTTGCCCTGTGAAAACAAAGGCTAGCCGCCGTGGTTTTCTTTCTTTGGAAGCCGCGACGGGCAGAGAGCGGAGCGTGTGCGATCAAATCACCGACCGCGACGCGATTATTATCGCGTCTCTTCTCTGATCTTCCTCCTGGGCTGATGCTGCTCATCCTCCCCCTCCACACTCGCGTGCCGCCCGGTGATACTTGACGCCACGGCAGTCGGCAGGCAACGACCAGGAATGGATATGGATGGATGGATGCCTTGCTTGCCCGGCCATCGCCCCCACCCAACGGCATCATGCACCGCGGCCGGCATGTGCATTTCTCCCGCGTGCACCGGCTCTCCAACTTTACTGTCCATCTACATACAATACGGCATACAGAGCAGTTGTGGGTATACGGAGTATGCACACCAAAAACGACACACAAAAAGAACGGAGGGAGTATATGCTGGCATGCATGCTGGGTTTCAGTTTAGCGTACTCTAGAGCTAGCACTACAAATTCGCGATACACAGGTACGGTGCGCATAGCAATGCCAGCTTTATTAATTTTTTTCTGAAATTCTGATTGCATTATATACAATACTACTAAAGCTCTGCAGCGCCAACTTTCGTGCCCCCCTCACATTTCACTGTTCCGGTAACAGTAAACAGCACGACAATGTTGCTGGAACAGTAACGGGCCACTTGAACAGTAACCACCCGTTATGAACAGTAAACCTGTTAGATATATGTCATCAAACAGTGTAAACCCACAATAAACAGTATAAAGCTGTTAGTATACAGTAAACACCCGTTAGGAACAGTATAGGTCCGTTTAAAAACAGTACAGATCCATTAAAAAAAACGCACACCCGTGCTTCAGCACGGGGTCCCTGCTAGTTGCATTATTATTGATAGCCCACCTGCCTGACTGACTGCCTGTGTCTGTACAGTAAGTATACTCAATATGCGCGCAGTACTGTAGAGTAAGCTTGAATGCTTGGCACGTCATTTTTCCTGAAAAGCACACGGCGACGAATCTTCAGCGGTAGAACACCCCCGATGGCGGGAGATAAAACACAGGTTTAACAATATTATTTAGGACCAATAAAATACCCCCGATGGCGGGAGATAATATAAAGATGCGGACGCACCAACATACACGAGCAGAGCACACACTCAAAATATTAATCATCCTGGAATGCGCGGAAATGGACCACGCGCTCCAATGGCGATGCCATATCGCCTCTGCTTTCTGGCATCTCAATTCTCACGTGATTGATGAAAGGGGACGGGGTTAGTTGCTAACGCTCATGTATATATACGTTTCCCGCAGCCAGCACCAAAACTCGTACTATAGATCCAGGAGACGGTACTAAAGAATTGTTGGAGAAGCACTCGATCATTGGCGCATCATGCCTTGTTGCTCGCATTTTGGTTGGTAGATTGAATTTTAAAAAGGTCTTGAAGTTGTTTTAGTTTGAGCACACATGACACACTTGGCCTATTTTATATGTTGCAATATGAAGAAAAATAAGCATAATCCATGTGCTCGACTAATCAGTGACCACTAGTATATATATAGTACTATACAAGTAGGGAGCAGATGATGGGCCCTAGCCTGGATGCTCCCATATATATGATGTGCCTATGTGAACTGACTAAACCACGCACACTCAATTTTGCTTCGAAGTCATTCCTAACCATAAAAGGGACTTGTTCTGTCGGTCCATCCAGGCATGCTTTTTGCAACTTATTGGGACCGTAGTGTGCATGGGATGTCCTGCTTATTGTGAAATGAAAGGGAATCATCAAGTGAATGGGATTGCATGCCGATTGTGTCATCACTCATCTATATGTCATCAACGCCAGACATATATATGATAGAGTTAAATGCACCAGCGATCCATTAACTTTGTGAGTAAGTTTCGGCCAGGTCATCAACTTAGAAAATGACTTTTTTGGGTCCATCAACTTGCAAGTAGGTTTCGGTTAGCCCATCAACTTAGAAAGTGACTTTTTAGGTCCATAAACTTTATATGACGTATCACTTAGATCCATATCCCTCCGCGTGGACTTCTTGCGCCGACGTGGCCTACTAATTTGTTCATCCGAAATAGCCGTTGACCCTTCATTTCATCAAACGGTCGTGAGCGAAGCGAGCGGCGCCCGCCTCCATCGATGCGAGTGCGAGAACGAGCCACTGCCACGGCCACGAGGAAGCGCGGGTAGATTTCTTTGGCTGCACTGGCGAGTACTGCCGCCGCCAAGGCCACACTGGCGCATGAGCAAGCCACCATGGCCAGGAGGGCCAGTGGGTGATCACGCGGTGTACTATGTGCATAGTTCATGACAAACGCGAAACTAAGGAACACCCGGCCACCCATGTGCATAGAATGGCCCGCGTGGCCACGACGGCGCCCTGTATGCGTGCCCGCATGGCCATGGCGGCCTGCTCATGCATCGTCGGGGTCACAATGGCAACAACGCTCGTCTGTGTGGCCGCAATAAGCCTACTCACGTGCCTGTGTGCCCGTTTGGTGGCTCGTTCTCGCACCCGTATTGGTGGAGGCGGCACTTGCTCGCTCGCTCACAATGTGTTTAATGAAATGAAGGGTCAACAGCTGCTTCAGATAGACAAATTAATAGACCACGTCAACGCAAGAGATCCACGTGGAGGGATATGGACCTAGGTAATACGTCATACAAAGTTTATATAGACCTAAAAAGTCACTTTCTAAGTTGATAGACCTAATTGAAACCTACTTACAAGTTGATGGACCCAAAAAGTCATTTTCTAAGTTGATGGACCTAACTGAAACTTGCTCACAAGTTAATGGACCTTTGGTACATTTAACTCTATATGATATATATCTCCAATTTGGTGGACACATTACATGTATAATCACGCATGGGTCCATAGGGTATGTCCGTGATATATATGACTATTAGTAAGTTCAATTTGGCCCCTCTAACATGTCAATCGAATTTAATAATAGATCCAGGATATCATAAAACATTTCTATTTTAATTTTTAAAACCAGACAAATTACTCACCTTGAACACTTCAAAGTGGTTTTCGGATGGTTTTTCAATTCCTTACGTGGCCAGGGTCCCAGAGTATATAACAGTGGGCCCATATTTTGAAGTCGTTCTCACTCATCTTCCTCCTCCACGGGTGGCCTCTGCCACCACGCGTAAAGTGGCGTGGCATGAAGCAAGCTCCAACCAAGTCAGTGTATTTATTTATGATATAAAGGTCATGGTCTGGTTACTCTTTCAGGCCAGGCACAAATTAAAGAGGGCCCTAGCTTGATTCATAAATTAGGAATATGCATGTGGATCACATTTCACTTGGGCGCTTTGTGAGAAATATTTCTTGCCGGTCCGGTTTGATGTAGACCAGAGAATACAAGAACTAGAGAAGGATCGTCTCTGGCCAACCAGATATGTATATATATATGCTCTTTCTCCCAGTTAGGTGTCGGTTGATGAGTTAAAATGGCTAATTTTGACTGGACATTGTTGAAATGGCTGATATAAGTTGGATGATAAGATACCCAAACGGACGCCTGATAGATATAGGCATGCATAGGCTGTCCCAGCCGGCGGCCGAAGATCTAATCTGTGTGTGTGATGTACGCTACGCTGCTGGTTTTATGTAGGTTATAATCCGGCGGTCAAGTCTTCGTCACTTGCCTGGTCGCTGCTGCTGCACTACACGTATGCTTATATACGATCGATCATACATGATACTACAACCAGAAAATCACATCACACAACGCCGCGCGTGTGTCGACGCACCATAGTCACGTGTGTAGTGTGTTCTGGTATCCGGCCGTATGACAAATCTGTTGGGTAGAATTTATAAGTTGATTGATAAGCTAAAACACTACTACAAACTGTTGATTTTCTATGAGAGAAAAAGACTGTTGGCTGACAAACTAAAACAGCTTTTCAGTTTGAAGCGAATAGAGTTTCACGCCGCTCTAGCTATCTCGCGTCTGACTGCCCGATGAACCCACCGACTGATGCGGGGCCGGCCGGCGTGCATGGACGCGGCTGGAGTGCAGGAATCCTTGACGCGTCGCATGAAGAAATAGTGCAATGCAAGGACCATACGAGTATATATAAGCTCCGGTTGCGGCTTGACAGAGCGCGCGGGCCGGGGCCGCCGGGCGCGGCGTCGTCGTCGTGGTGTCGATGCAGCTGGCTTGCGTGAGATGCGGTGCACGTGCATATTGCAAGGGATCGCACACTAGTGCGCTGATGGCGACGCTTCAGCACGAGACAAGGCCACCCTTTGGAGTCTGGAGGGAGATTGCGGTGGTCCCTCCCCGGCCGGTTGGTCGTCGCTGTGTAGTGTAGTGTGTGTGGCTAGCAGCGCGCTACAGCTAGCTAGCTTTTAACCTCGCTCCTTCCTCGACATACAGTTGTCGGCAACACACGGTGGTGGTACGTGCTGGTGCATGCCCTTCTTCCTAGTAGAAATATGCAAGTCATCTCGTTACAGATGGAGATGAGCCTCTTGGAGAGAGACTCCACTAATTAAAGACGACTAGGTGGAAATCCCAGCGCTTTCTTGCGAGGGGAAAAAAATAGATTTGTTAGCAAGCATGAGTAGAGGAGGGAAAAATAAATAGTAACGGGTTAACGGCCTGGTGCTACAGGACCAGGTGCTACTGTAGATCAGCAGTGCAGATGAGTCATGAGTGGGGGGCCGTTAAGGGACTTACTGTAGATGTACAGTGAAATGAGAGAGGGGGTCTGGTATACAGCCATAAAGGTAATAGTTAGATACCCTCAACAGAACCATCAAGGCAGACCAATACCAGAAAGCCCTAGCTAGCAGCGTCGTGCGTTCGTCACAATACGACCGGGGGTTCCTTCCCTAAAAAAAAAACGGCAGGGGGTGTTAAGGTCAATGCAAATGCTAAATTACTAATCTCTTCTGGCCAAATTAAATTGTAAGTTATTTCAACTTTCTTAAAAAAGTTAAAGCACCTTAAGTTTAACCAAACTTTTATGATAAAATAATAACATTTATGACACCAATTGAATATCATCAAATTCTTTCTTAGTTATATTTTTCTATTTTATATTGTATTTTATCAAAGTTGAAATATTTTGACTCTCAAGAAAGTTAAAATGAGGAATTTGTTTGAAAAAGAGACACGGCACACACACAGACAAAAGGATTAAATGTCGTGGAGCCAGAAAGCAGATGGAATAACATTGTTTCAACCGGCCCAGCCCATCTCATAACTCCAAAGGCTATGTATATATACTTCCTCCATATCGTAATTAGAAGTCGTTTAGGACAGGATTACGCTTACCAAGGAGTGCCAAATAGTGATTAATTGGAGAGTAGTTTTCCCCTGTGCGCCCCTTAAATAAATAGCCTCACGGTTGCCACTTGTACAATAACACTGCATAGTCCGGTTGGCTAGTCCACTGCAGCCTGAGGCTCGAGATCGCCGGTTCGACTCCTCTCAGCTATTTTTTTGGCCACCATGCATTTTGCGGAGGGGCAGGACAGCTGGAGATGTGCGCTATTAAAGCAGCGCAGGAAACGGAGCGGAGGGCAGCGACGTCCAGTTTTCCAACTCGACACAGAACGACTTCTTTTAGTTGTTTTCACTCCCACCCCAGAACGACTAGTATTTGTGATATGGAGGGAGTATATATAGTTCTATAGCAATTAGCAAACCAACATCAATGGGCCCTTCATGCTTGTTGGATTGGGTAAGATTTATGAAGGACTTGAGACGAGACACATGCAGAATTTGGGAAAAAGTCCATTTAACACCTCAGAATTTTTTTTTAGTGTGTGTGCTGTGGGACATTTTAGGAATCTTGAAGAGTCAAAATTTTCAAGTTTGACAAAAAAATTGTAGAGAAAAACACAAACATTTATGACATCGAATAGGTATACAATGCAAGCATAACTAATAAATAAAGATTTCATTATATAAATTTGGTTTGACCTCTCCAATATTCTTAGAATGACTTATAATTTAGGAGGACAAGAGTAACTTATTTGATTAATTTATTGTACGTAGTTTTGTGTTTGCCATACTATGTTACATAGCCATCTTATATACATACAACTTGTGTTCTCCTTGTTATGTAACTTTTGCTAATAACTTTTTGTTTCTTATTTTCAAGTTTCTTAATTTTATATATTATTTAAAATATTTACAGAGTTCCAAGTGAAACTAGAATGCCGTTATGCAAGATTTGGCTTCTATCAAAACTTTCACATGCTAATACTTAATTGTTATATACAATCTGTTTTGTTGCATGAAAAAAATTATATTTTTCATGTTTGCCTCTTTTCTGTATATTAATGTAAAATAAGGAATAGTATATATTATAAAACTTAGTTTTTTTGCCCCCAACCAAATGATTAATTATTTATAGAATAGAAAATAACTAAAAAATGTGACGCCTTACGCGTGAGCTTGCGAAAAGGAAATGCACAATGGTGTGCAAAGAAGCCCAAGAAAAGGAAATGAGCTTTAAGAGCGTGAGAAAAAAGAAATGACACCATCGCATGAGAGCATTGGAAAATAAATGGCACGCGCGAGACCACGCGAGAAGAAAATGTCGTGCGCAATTAACCATACAAAAAGGGAAAAAGAATGTGTGGAGGGCAGCAGGGGCGGAGCCAAGAAGCCTCTCCGCCCAGGGCTGAACCAGTGTTAGAGATGCTAGATTAGCTGTAACTATACCAGATTTTAACACAATAAGCCTAAATACTATAGAATCTTGCTTAAGATAAACCAGACTGGACCCGTGCTATAGCCCGGGCAGCACGGCCGTAGATCCGCCCCTGGAGGCCAGCCAAAAACGAAATGTCCTAAGTGGTCAATTGGTCATCAACAAAGACTAAGATGGTCCTTAGTTGATTAGTGGTGTCGAATGGGAGGCCCAATCCTGGCACTATTGGGCATGGCACTATTAGACATTGTGTCTTGTCTATGCAGTGTCGTTGTACCGAGATCTCAGCACAAGCATGACGCTACGACATATTATTCATGCTGTGTCGACACTACGGGCACGACAGCTTGATATGCTTGTGCTAATCTGGCCACCATAGTTTTGCATGTGGAGTGTCGTCGCCATCTGAGAGGACGATACCTGTAACACCTCAAGTGTTAAGCATGCATTAGGTCATAATTAATTAACTTTAATCACCATTAAGCATGGCATGATCATCATCAAGCATAAACCCTAAATGCATTCATCATTTCATGTGTTTGCATTTTATTTAATTAATTGCTTGCTTGCTTGATTAATTAGCTAATTAATTGCCTTGTCATTTGCTTGATCAAGTTTGGATCCACTTTGCCCAGCATTTGAAAAGTTTTAACAAATTTGGTTGCAAAAGATTTGACAAATTTTGGAGCAAAGGAAAAGGAATTTGAAAACCCTTCTTAAAAGCCCTTATTCAAAAAAGAAATTGTAATTCAAAATTTATTTGGATTTTGGACTTGACCCTAAAATGAAAGTTGTTCAGTTTTTTAATTCTCTACAACTTTTATTTTTTGGTTCATCCTTGAAAATGCTTTTAAAATTGCCAAAATAATGAATATTGCTCGGTTTAAATTAATTCAAAAAAAAAAAAGAATTCCCAACGCGAACCGGCAGGGCGAAACCGCCCATTTCGCCCACCGCCCCGGCCTGCCTGCGCCCCCCAGCCCACGCGCCGCCCGCGCCCTGCCCAGGTGCCCGGCGTGGCGGTGCGGCGAGCTCCGGCGGCGGGCCCCGCCACGACCACGGCGCGCGCAAGACTTCACCCGCAGCGCCCGTGCCTGCCTCCACACTCGCCACACTTGCTTCCGCACACCCCGCCTCGCTCCCTCACTCGCCAGCGGCCACACCGAGCGCCGCGCGCGAAAGCTCACGCCGCCCAGCGCCTGCGGCCACCACTAGCCACCCCGCGCTCAACCGCGCGGCAGACTCCCACGTTTCCATCCGCCTAGGCTGAGCCGCTCACCGTCGTTGTTCCGGCAAGGTAAGGGGCCGAATCGCCGTTCCAGCGGCCATGGCCGAGTTCACGGGGCTCGGGTCGCCGCCGCCCGGCCGTCCTCGCACCGGGGTGTCTCCCGCCCTTCTTGCGCGCACACGAGCCACCTGGCTTGCACCAACCGCCGGCAAGCTCAATCGCGCCAATTGATGCCTCACCGCGCCTCGCCGCCGTCGCCCGTCCCACACCCGCGCCACCGGCCGCCATGCCAGCTTCCGCCGGGGCTTTGGGCTGCCCAATAGGGGCAACCAACCCCTGGTCGGGGGTCACTTCGAGCTCGCAGCGCTCAGCGTCTCGGCCGAATCCTGCCGGAGATGGCCGCTCCGCCGTCGCGCCGCACCGCCGCCGTCGCCCGCCCAGCCAGCCAATCGCCGCTTGGGAGCCGTCGCCGCCGTGATCCAATCCCGTCACGGTGTCCGCGGTGTCATGGGGAGTCCGCCGGTGCTCACCACGCCGCCGGTGACGCCGCCGCCGAGCTAAGGGTCGGTCAACGGCCGCCCCTGCCCGGCCGGCTGACCGGTGGGGCCGGTTGACCCACCGGGCCCGCTGGCCAGTGACCCCGGGTCCAATGGACCGGGTGTACCCAGCATTAAGGCCGTTTTTATTTGAAATGAATTTCCGAAATACTTTTAAATGCTTTTTAATTCATAATTGATAAAATACTTGTCCAAATTAAGTGAGACTTGTTTTGTTGGGTTGTATGTGATGTGATCTACCTGTGAAAAATATGTAATGCAATTTTTGTGATATTTCCCTGTGTAGAATTATTTAATTGCTAAAAAGGCTAAAATCTAGTTTAATTCCTAGTAAATTGCATATAGCTCAGAAAAAAATGTGATTCTTGCTTTGTTAGATTTGTTATGAATATCATTTCTGGGAAAAAAATGAATGTCATGCAGTTCCTATGTAAAATTATTGAGATGTGAATTAATTGCATTTTTAGGCTGTTTCTTGTTTAATTTATAGTAAATAAATTATGAGGAGTTATGGCTTGATAATTTTTGGTGACTGTTCTTGTACTAAGAAGCAACCATGAAAATTATAAAATATGTTGTTTAACACTTTTCACTGTACAAAGTGATTAAATGTGATATTCTGCCCTGTTGCTTAGTATTTTTGTGTAGGCTGTGTTCTCTGTTGAAATATGTTGAAAATTTTATCATGAGTCTCTGTTGCCATGATGCAGCTACTGTAATTTTTGTATGTTTTTCTGAACTGTTTATGAATAAGTCACAGTTCAAGTGCTAGTTTTCACATGAAATGATAAAGCTTTAAATTAATTGTTTCAAAGAGTTTAATATTGTTTTTTAAGTACTTTCATTTATGTATTACTTGCTGGTCATGTTATGTAGTACCATTATTGAAATGTGATGTGTGATATATGAGTAGTGATGTTTCTCCTTTATGCATGTTGTGTGTGTATATACACACCCACCTCTTTCTTTATGCTCTTCTCTAAGTAGTTAGAGAAGAAATATGCACATACTCAGTAAATAAAATAGATTGCTAGTAGAGAAAAGATATGCACCTACTCTGTCAAATAAAATATTAATCACATTCATTCATGAGCATCATACGTAGTGCATTCATTATCCTTATACATGTGCATCGCATCATACAAAGTTCGCGGAGGAGGGGTCACCCGACGTTGGAGTTCGAGGAGAATCCCTTGGAGGAGCAGCAGCGGGAAGCTCCCGAGGAAGGAAAGGAAGAACTGCTGGAGCGTCCCAACCACCGCGCGAGTGACTTCGAGCAAGGCAAGCCCCGGAGCATTGCTTACCTATGCTTTCTAACAGTCTAATTATGTTTTATGATTGATGCATTAAGTATAGGAGTTGTGTGCAACCGTTGACGCATTATATCCTTGTTTACCCTTGATTATCCTACCTTGATTATCCTGCTAGTCTAGGGCGAGTTTATTTGCTTAGCTTGCTTAGACGGTAGAAGTTGGGTGATTTCCTGTCATCCGCGAGCATAGGTGGTTACTTATGATTGAGGAAAAGCTTTATGTTGATATCATCATGGAATTGGTTATGTTGTGAGAATTGGAGACCGGGCGGAGTCTTATGGGGTTGTTGGACCATAGTGATTCCATCTGTGTCGATTAAGGACCGTGCCGTTGCGCGTCCCTCGAGTCATGTTGAACGCATGCCTCACACTTAGCTGGCCGGATAAGTCGTTCCGACCGTGAAGCCTAATACTATTTAGGCCGGCTCTCGATCCGTTCGCACCGTATTGGAGATGGATGGGGGACTACGGGGCGCGAAGAGTAAGTCTCAGGTCCAAATAGGCTGGCTAAAGCAAATCGGGCGGCCCCCAGGTACGGTGGTTCCCGTCGAAACCGCGATTCCCGGATCACGTGCCACGGTGACACAGAGCTCACCGACGGGTGAGTGTGGTTTGTGTGAGAAATACCCCCTGAGCTCAGTAGTAATCGATTCGAATCGCCATCGTTCCTGGACAGTGAACACTTGACTTGAGCTACGCCATCGTAGTAATGATTATGGAATGTTGATAATGATGATGATGAGTTAAGCTAATATGATTATGGTTACTACTTAATTGATTAATTATGATTAATAAACTATAATGATGCATAGTATAGGTGCTCACTTAGCATAAATAGGAATGATTAAGCTGAGCTGTCACTATAAAATGGTTATCACTGCTTTTCCGTAAAATGAGTCGAGCTATCCCCTGATAAAGCCTGTCATACTCCTTGGAGTCTTTTATTTTAAGTCAGACGGGTAAGTCTAGCTGAGTACCTTCTTGTACTCAGGGTTTTCCCGCTTGTTGTTTGTGCAGATGGCCATACCTTCCACGGCTATTGTGAGACCTGCTATTATTCAGTGGATAAAAGGACCAGAGGGTATGGTCATTCTTACTATCCTTCCCACTTGCTTTTGGTTGGATTGATTATGAGTCGGCATCAGATTAAACTTCCAAAGTGTGTGGGTTGAGTTTTAAAAACTACTTTGCTTTCCGCTAATTATTTGAGAACTTCGGTTTGTAATAACTTTTATTTCGCACTCGATATTATCGAACTATTTGTGAACCGATGTAACGTGTGGATGGTGACACTAAACCGTAATGCGATCTTGGTTGATGATGTTTGGTTTGAAATCCTTCGAGATTTCCGGACTACCGGATTTATATGGGCTTAAGTGTGCTAATCGTTTGCTTAGCGAATGGTTTTTTTTACAGTTATGCTTTTATAAATTAGGCGGTTCTGTTACAGCTGGCATCAGAGCAAGGTTTAGCGATTACTGTTCATATGTGTATTTAAAACAAAAGAATTTGGTTTCAAAACTGAATTTTCAACTTATAGATCTATAAGTCTTTTGGGAATATCTTATTTACAAATTAAGAGTGTGCCAGTAGTCATATCCTTTATGCCCAATTAAGGACACTAGGTGGCTATTTCGGGTAGTTGTACTACATGTGCGTGTATTTGGGAATGCATGTATGTGTGAGTGCTTAATCTTTACATTTCAGCGATGCATTATATTCATACTGTTGGGATGGGCTGAAGTGGATTTTCTGCAGGTACATAACAGCGATTCGTGTAGAACGTCTAGTTACACGCTATGAGAGAATGTTGTATGCCACCGTTTATACCGCTAGAAGTTATTTTATTAAGTTTGTGAGAACGTAAGTTATGCGCATACATCAAGTTTGTTCATCTCATATCATTGCATTTATTCTCCCCTTATAAATTGGTTATCTCTTTTTTTTAAAAAAAATTGCTAATTAATTAATTTATCTCACATTGGGGTAAACTTCCAATAGATGGCTCGTACAAAGCAGACCGCTTACAAGTCCACCACATGCAGAGTTGCCCTCAAGAAATCCATAACAAGAGCAAGTTTTTGGAGAAGTTTAGTAAGCCTACCCTGATATGGAGGGTGCTCAGTTCTGCGGGATACCCAAAGAAAAGGAGTCTCGCTACCACTGGAGCAAAGAGGGGCTTGGTAAGGACGCGATTGTCTATGTGGAGGCTATCATTACACCTAGGGAGGACGACTCAGACTGGAATGGACAGTCCTTTGGGTCCATGGGCACTACTCACGAGGAGGCCGCCAGCAGGGCAGCTTTCTTGGTGATGCGTGACCTCATGGACAGGTTTCTAGAGAAGCTTGCCACTGCTCTCACTAGGGTGTTTTCTAGGGGTGATCCCTCTACTATGACATTGGGTCAGCCCGAGAGGATATCTTTGGAGGGAGGCAGAGATGAGCAAGAGCACAGTGACAGTGCAGCTATAAATGCCATGTTCGCTATGATGAAGACCTACGCTGCAGTGGAGTGTAGCCGTGGGAGTATGGTTACCTCACTTGGCCATGCTCTTGATGAAAACGTCAGGTATAGCGTGACCACGACACTGAGATTGAGAGACTGCAGGCAGAGTTTGGCTCAGATGACTCTGGAGAGGGATAAGGCAGTTCAGAGAAGATGAGAATGCGGTCTAGAAGAGCCTCGAGTCACGTGGTCAGATGAGACGTCTGACTACTACTCGTAGAAACCACGAGCGCATGTTTGCCCATGTGCTGGATCGGAGGAATAAAGCCTAGCACGTGGAGAATGTCCTGAGGGCTCGACTGACAAACCTAGGGTAGCAGCTTGCACACCCGGGGGGCTACAACAACAACTTGCATGAAGCTATCCACCAACTTTGCAACCAGATCCAACCTTTTCATCATCCTGGCATAGCTTAGATAGATCCTGGTGTCACCTTAGCAGCTGGAGGCAACATGAAGTTAGAAGATGATGCTGTGGCAAGACCTGAGATGGAGAACCCTGAGAGCAATGGTGAAGGTAGTGACATCTACACCCTTGTTGACCTTGGTCTTATGTTGCTGCCCAATTTGGGTCCAACTTCAGTTAACCTTGTATTTGATCACAACCGTTTTGGGCACATGACTTATTCATGTTTGTCTTGTGCCATGCCTTCGTCCTCTAACTTTTTCCTGTTGTTTCTCCCAACCTTGTGATCATCACTGTTTGCTTACTTTTGTCTTGCACGATACCTATCCGTGCAAGATCTATCTATGTCATGTGGGATTTCACATTGATGGTATGATCTGTAAGAGTGTCTTGATTTCCTAACTGACGGTGCCGCAACGAAACCGAGGGCCTCCTGTGGGTGCACACACATGGTTGTCTTTGCTTTCGACGCCGGTATCGTGGTTGTAGTCAGGATCTATTATAGAAGCTACATCAAGGTGTTATCTTCCCATGATTCTTCCCTTGGTTATCTTCCTTTTTCCTATCAGAAGACTTCTATAGAACCGTTTGCAATCAAGCTTCCTTCTGTAGCTGCAAGAAGACGACACCTAGAAGAATAGGCCTTTGACTTAAACCGTAACAGACTACAAGAGATGGTAGACAAAGGATTCAGTTGACCATTTGTAGAGTGGTGCTACTCTCGTGGGACACGGGGGTCACATCATCGTATGACCTTTCCATCTAGTTTGAAGGTAATGAAGTTTTCTGAGAACATGAGGCTTACGCAAGGTACCAAGATCATGACTGAAGATCTGCACGCCTTTAACCACCTTTTCTCACTATGCTCATGAGTATGTCAACATTGATACTAAGAAGATCGCAAGCTTCAAGAGTGGTCTTTATCCGAAGATGCTGGAGTCCCTGTGTACCAATAATCGAGCTACGTTCAATGATTTTATCAGCAACTGCTTGACCCAAGAGAATAACAGCAACATCTATGCTGCATCCAAGAGTCGCAAGAGGGCTTTTGAGTTTGGATATTCTCAGGTAGGAACTCCAATGCCAATCATTCTCAGTATCATCCATTAGTTCCTGGTGCAAGGTTCAAGCCACCTCAAAGGAAGAAATAGAATCAGCCACAGCACTAGAAGAACCGAAAAGCTTTCAAGGTTACAGTGCCGCAGGCCGAGGCAGGACAAGGAAGTGCTACTACATCAAATCCTCAAGTCCAAGGACATGGTACAACTACTACCAGATGGGATACTATGCCCAGTATTGCCCGTATTCCCAGAAGAAGCAGAACATGCACCGAGCCTTTATGCATCGTACCACTATGGCTGAGATTCCTGGAGGAGAACCGCGACTGCTGATATGTGTTTTGTCAACCAACACCCTGCAGTTGTTTTGTTTGATTCTAGATCATCATTTTCTTTCATGAGTCAAGCATTTGCACGAAGGCATGAGATAAAGTTCATGGAATTAGGGTATGGTTACTGTATCAGCCCTGCTGGTGCGGATATCCTAACCAATCAGATGGTTAAGCGTGCTTCTCTGGCTATTGGAGATAAGGGCTTTAAAGTTAATTTGGTGGTTATGCCTAGTTTGTCTTTGGATGAAGGAGCATCAATTTGTGATTGACACTGGAAATAGAACTGTTACCCTGACAAACCCGATGGTTCTAACACTTTCCAAGTACGCCTACCGCTGAAAGCAGATCTAACCAAGCTGACCTATTCAATCCGAGCTTCTTCCCTCCATGACATTCCAGTTGTTTGTGGGTTCCCTGATGTTTTTCCCAAAGAGTTACCTGGGTTACCACCTGATAGGGAGATTGAGTTCCAATCGACCTTCTATCAGGAACAGCACCCATATCTAAGAGACCATACCGTGTGCCTCCCAATGAGTTAGCAGAGTTGAAGAAGCAATTGTTTGAGCTTTCTAAGTTGTGTTTTATAAGACCAAGTACCTCTGAGTGGGTTGTCCTACTCTGTTTGTGAAGAAGAAAGATCAATCCTTGAGGCTGTGTGTAGACTATAGGCCATTCAACGCCGTGACAGTCAAGGACAAATATCTTCTTCTGAGAATTGATATTTTGTTCGATCAGTTATTCAGGCCAAGTGTGTTCTCCAAGATTGACTGGAGGTCAGGGTACCATGAAATCAAGATTCGTTCAAAAGATGTACATAAAACTGCGTTCGTTACTAGATACGGGTTGTATGAGTATCTCGTTATGTCTTTTGGCTTGACGAATGCTCCTGCATACTTCATATATCTAATAAATTCAGTCTTTATGCCAAAAATAGATAAGTTTGTGATTGTATTCTTGGATGATATTCTGGTTTACTCTGCAAATAATGAAGAACATACCAATTATCTAAGAACTGTGCTAACCAGACTTAGAGAACATAAGCTGTATGCCAAGTTTAGCAAGTGCGAGTTTTGGCTAAAGGATGTTGCTTTCCTTGGTCATATCATATCTGAGAATGGGATATCAGTTAACCCAAGCAAGGTATAGGAGGTCATGGATTGGCAAGCGCCAATATCAGTTCACGAAGTTCAGAGTTTTCTTGGAATGGCAGGGTATTATCGCCGTTTCATTCTAGATTTCTCTAAGATTGCCAAGCCGATGACCAGTTTGCTATAGAAAGATCACAAGTTTGTCTGGACAGAGGTGTGTGAGGCAGCTTTTCGTACCTTGCAAGAGTTGCTAACCACTGCCCCTGTTCTGGCACAACCTGACATTGAGAAACCTTTCGATGTGTTTTGCGACCTTTCGATGTGTTTTGCGATGCATCAAGATCGGTCTGGGATACGTGTTGATGCAAGATGGTCGAGTCATTGCTTATGCTTCACGCCCGTTGAGAAAACATGAAGTCAACTATCCAACTCACGACCTAGAGTTAGCCGCAGTTATGCATGCCTTGAAGATTTAGAAGCAATACCTGTTGGGGAATCTGTGCAACATCTACACTGATCTCAAGAGTCTCAAGTATATCTTCACGCAACCCGAGCTCAACAGGAGACAGCGAAGATGGTTAGAGCTGATCAAAGACTATAACTTGCAAGTACACTATCACCCTGGCAAAGCAAATGTAGTTGCAGACGCTTTGAGCCACAAGTCACATCACCATGCTGTAGAGCTGCTGTTCGAAGAAGGGTTCAATATGATACATCCTGCAGTCATGTGCAATATCCAAGTTCAGTGTTCTCCAGATCAACAGATCATTGAAGGCTAAAACATTGATCTAGGCATCTATCCTATCAAGAGAGAATAGAGAAGGAGCCAACCGAGCATTTCAGGCTCGATGATAATGGTGTACTTTGGTTTAACAACCGACTTGTCGTACCGAAGGACCGAGAACTCAAGAACAAGATAATGGATGAAGCCCACCTTTCTAAGCTATCCATTCACCCTTGGAGCAACAAGAAGTACTATGATCTGAGACCTCGTTATTGGTGGACCAAGATGAAGAAAGAGATAGTAGCTTACGTGGCTAGATGCGATACTTGTTGTCGTGTCAAGGCCATCCACATGAAGCCGGCAGGATTGCTGAAACCTCTACCAGTTCCTGCATGGAAATGGGATGACATCAGCATGGATTTTATCACAGGTTTGCCAACTTCACAAAAGGGGAATGACTCAATTTAGGTGATTGTCGATCGACTTACCAAGTTAGCTCACTTCCTACCTGTCAAGACCACCTACAGGCCACCTCAATATGCTGACCGCTATATTGCTGAGATTGTTCGTTTGCATGGTGTGCCCAAGACTATCGTGTCGATAAGGGACCACAGTTTACTGCTCACTTTTGGACTCATCTGCATGAGGGTATGGGAACCGAGTTGTTGCACAGTACTGCTTATCATCCTCAAACTTCAGGTCAGACTGAAAGACTTAATCAGATTCTAGAAGATATGTTGAGAGCATGTGTTCTATCCGCTAAAGGATCGTGGGAATCTTGGCTACCTTTGGCCGAATTCTCCTACAACAACAGCTATCAAGAGAGTATCAAGATGGCACCATTTGAAGCTTTGTATGGCAGAAAGTGTAGAACTCCATTGAGCTGGGTCGAAGCGGGAGAAAGGCGATACTACGGTATTGACTTTGTCCCCGAAGCTGAAGAAAAAGTCAGAATTATTCAAAAACACATGAAGGCCGCTCAGTCGCGACAAAAGAGTTATGCTGACAAAAGAAGAAGACCGCTTTCTTTTGAAGAGGTGACTATGTCTATCTAAGAGTTTCTCTGATGAAGGGTACACAACGTTTGGGGTTAAAAGGAAGCTTGCGCTGAGGTATGTAGGACCGTATAAAATCCAGGAGAAGAAAGGTGAAGTTGCATATGAGCTACAGTTACCTGAGTCAATGAGCACCATCTTTTCGGTCTTTCACGTCTCTCAGTTGAAGAAATGTTTGCATATACCTGAAGAAAGAGTTGAAGAATAAGAGCTAGAATTGGAGTCCGATTTAGTCTATAAAGAAGAGCCTGTGAGAATCATGGATAGCAAGGAAAGAGTCACTCGGAATCGTTTAGTGCGCACTTACGAGGTTGTGTGGAGCTACCATGATGATCGAGATGCATCATGGGAAAACGGAGGATTATCTGAAAGAAGTTTACCCCGAATTCCATAAAACCTAGTTAGTAACCCAAATCTCGGGACGAGATTTCTTTAAGGGGGGAGGGCAGTAACACCTCAAGTGTTAAGCATGCTGTAACACCTCTGGTGTTACGTTAATCTAAACCTGCCATGTCATCATCATCATTGCATAAGTATTCATGATTAGAAAACCCTAATTCAAACAACTAAAATAAGTTTACAATTCTAAGGTGTTGTTTGAGCTCTTTATATCACATGTGAATGTGTTTATCATTTAAATTTCACCCACAAGTTTACTTTTGTTTATAAAAGCAATCAATTAAAACCAACCTTGGTGTTTGCAAGTGTTTGGCTAACCCTAACTCACACTCTAAACATGTTTTACAAGTCAAATAAGGTGCAAGAAAGAATCAATTTTGAATTTGAATTCAAAATCCCAAACCCTAGCTTGATGGCTAAGTGTGGGAAATAGAATTTCATTTTCAATTTTGATGAGCTAACCATAATTAATTTTATAAATAAAAGTTGCTAACCGATGGCACTATTTCAAGGTATGAACTTTGTATTTTGAAAGTGTACTATTGGTTGGGTTTGAAAAGTGCCACATCATCATTAATTAATTGCCCAAAGATTCAATTTGAAAATCTTTTTCAAAAGGGTGAATTTCAAAGTGTTTTTGCCCCCTTTTCAATTTCATCTCAAAATATTCAAAATCTGGAAAAACTCCAAAAATACAGTTTGTGTATCTCTTTGAGCTCTACAACTTTGGTATATAAAGTTTTTCAAGTTTTTAAATAAAATTTGAAGTAATTTCAAAAGTGGTTTGAATTGGAAATTGCCCCCTTTTGAGTTTTAAACTCTAATTCAAAAATTATTTAGCTTCATGAAAAACTTCCTAAATGAAAGTTATAGATCTTGAGAAATAGAACAACTTTTATTTTTGGAGATTTTCATCTTTTATTCAAAATTTGAAAGTAATTTTAAAATCTCTAAAGTTAGGGTTTTGCTTCAATTTCAAATTTGAAGTTCAAATTCAAAAACCAGTTTGAATCTGACCAAACTACTTTAATGAAAGTTGTAGAGCACAAAATTTTGAGTCATCTGTATTTTGGGATATTTTTGTGAACAGTTCAAGTTTTAAAAGTAATTTCGAAAATGGAAAAATGTGGGCCGGCTCTCACTTTCTGAGTGAGACAGGGGGCACCTCACCGGCTGCCCATGCCGGCCGGCCGGGCGCCGTCGCCGTATCGTTCCGGCGCCTTCCCGCTTTTCACGCGACGCCGTCCAAGCGTCGTCGTCATGGAGAGTTTCTTTCCACCTGTCCAGCTCACCCTTGCCCTATAAAAGCCTCCCACCGGCCGTCGGTCTTCCCTTTCTTCCTCCTTGTTCACCACCGGTCGCCGTCGTTCTTCTGTCAAATTCACGCTCCACACACCGCCACCATCTCCAATAGCTTGCACGCAGCTCCGCCGTTCCCCTGCGCACGCCTTGAGCCGATAATCGCGCGGTGAGATCGTTTGCATCGCCCCTGAGCCGTCGTCTTCCTTCTCTCCGATCAGCCGTCGCCGCCGTGAGCTCCCGCTCCTTGCCAGAGCTCGTCTGAGCATCTCCAATTCAAATTTTTGTTTTGCTAGCTTCACCTTGACTCACTGGTCATGATCGACCTCTTCCTTGTCCACAGTTAGCCACGGCCCTTCAGCGCACCAAAGGCTGTGTCTCACCGCCGAGTTCACGCCACCGCACGCGCTGCCATCGCCGTCAATCATCTTTCGCCCCTCCCCGACCTCGTCTCGCGGTTGTTTTGAAGTCACGGTGAGCCTCTGAGTACGCCCAGGGTGTTGGTTGCACTAGAATCGCCGTAGTTTCATCGGAACATTGTGAGCACCGGGGAGCTCCGTCGTCCGCCATGGTTGCACTCGCGGTCGTGCATAGCTAGCCTTGCTTCGAGTCGTATTCGTGCCGTGCCGAGTTCGCGTGGGGATGTCAAGTCGGTTGCCGTGCTTGGTTTCGCCGGAGAAGTTCCGGTGAGTTCGGCCGTGGTTCGCCGCCGGCCGCCGAGCCGCCGGGGTTCTCGGTGTGCACGCTCCGGTGGAGGGAATGGGTCGGATGATAGCTCGTTGTGTGCGGTAGGATGGGAGGAGTCCGTCGGTGCAACCAGTTTCGTCGGAGAGGTCGTCGTTGGGGAGAACGATCGCCGGCCGCGCCGCTGTCACTGTTTCCCGTCGGAAAAGAGAGGGGGAAGGAGGAAGACGACGGGGCGACATCCCGGCCCCCGCCCGTCATTGTCGAGGGAAAGAGAGGGAGAGCGCGGCGCCGCGGGACTGAATGGACGGGCGCAGGCCGCACCGTTGGCGTCTTGGGCCGCCTGATGAGCCAGCGAGGAGAAAAAGATGTTTTTCTTTTTCTTTTTATGTTTTTAAATGTTGATTTTCATCTTTTTGCTACAATTTTGTTTGGGCAAATAAAAATGCGAGAAAAATATGTATGTGTTCCCTATGTTATGCTCTATACCAGAAAAATACTAACTTTGTTTTTCTAATAAAATTTAATTGTGCTTTAATTTGCTCTTTAAATTAACAAATGCAACTTCCATGATTTTTAATAAATAAAATATAAGTCCAAAAATTATGCAATTTGTTTTGTGTGCTAATTAGATGATGATGATCTTAATTATAAAGTTTGATCCTATTTTGATTAAGTTTTGTATTATGCTTAATTAATCCCTTTATTAATTAATGTTTAGTTAGTTAATTCTTTGATTAATTAGGGTTTAATTAATCTCCAATTAGTAAGTTAATTAATGGCTTTCAACGACTGTAAAAATGGTTAATAAATTAGTAATCACCCTTAATCGCTGTTAGTGTTGCTTGATTTTGGGATTGAGTGATGACCCTAGGTCATTAACCCTAATGACCTTCGGCATTTCATGTTGATTGCGTATCGTTAGTCCGTCGTCGTCGACGCTAGTTATACCTTCTTAGTGCGAGGTTATCATGAAGAAAAGTTGTACTCAAGATAGGTTAACAATCGTTGCATCATTAGTGCATGCTTTTTTATTCACTGCATCATAATCATGCATTTCAATCGTGTAGTTGTGCCGTCCGAGGAAGGAGTTGATCCAGCTCCTGTTTTTGAAGAAGGTGTTCAAGCGAGGAGATTGGTTCAGATCCCAAGCAGTGCCATCCCCCGAACCTCACTTCTCCGAGCCCCAAGGCAAGCCCCGGATGCATTTAAACCCCCGCCTTGAATTTCGAAAGTCTTTTATAATTTTATGTGGATGATATGATGCATTAGGTATAGGAGTTGTGTGCTATCCTATTTGATGCATTTACCATACCTTGTGATACTATCCTGGATACCTACTTTAATTTCAAAAATATTTAGTACATGTTTAGTCCTGCTACTAGTATAGGTTTTTGTGAAACGTTTTAAAAGTTGATAACAATATCATCTCTCGAGGAAGTATTCAAAACCTGATGTTGCTTGTCGCCTACCCTTCACCTTGGCCGGGTCAGGGGTACGCACAAGAACATGATGAGTAACTCGAGACGTCGGTGGTGTGACTTGCATCAGGATGGGCTAGTGCCCTGGTGTAGTGTCGTCCACGTGTGTCGGTTAAGGACCGTTCGTTGTGGTGATCCTATGGTCAAGATGGTTATTGGATAGTACTAGTCGCATGCTAATGGAGGTAAGCTCCCTTGTATGATCCATACGAGAACGGATAACCGGGGCGGGACGTAGCGTGTACCCACACTACGAGCGCACCGTCGACGGTCGACCGACGGACGTAGGGAGATGGTGTAAATGTGCACTCGTGGCTAGGATCCGATTCTGGTGTGGAGAAGTACGAGCGTGAGATTAGAAAGATTGAATATTGACATGATCCCTCAGGGTAGTTTGAATAATATCACAAGACATTCTTCTATTCAAGAACAGATCGTTGCACCAACAGAAAGCAAAAAAGGTCTTAAAACATATTAGGAGAGAAAGTCCCGATCGTGCAGGCGGCCTTTGTTTCCGCCTTTAATGACAACAATGTGTTATGGTTCAAGAATCGCCTGCTTGTTCCAAAAGTTCCCTGAAGCTCTGGACAGTTGATTCTTGATGAAGCTCACCTAACCAGGTTCTCATTCACCCAGGTAGCAACAAGAGATGTATCATGAATTCCGAGATGCAGATTCTCGTGGACCAAGATGAAGATTGAGATATTCGATATGTTGCACGCCGTGATATTTTCAGCCAAAAGGTCAAAGCTGCATTTGAAAGCAGCCGGAAATCCAACCATTACCCATTCTAGCTTGAAGTGGAAGATATCAGTATGGATTTTATTGTGGGTTTGCCTACACACAGTAAGGCTATAATTTATCTGGTTATCGTTGATCGTTAACCAAGTCACCATTTCTCATCCCAAGAAGAAGGAAGATTGTAGCTCCCAAGTATGCCATGATTTAGCTGACCGAATTATGTGTCTGTATTGAGTTCCAAAAAGTATAGTTGTTGATCGAGGTACTCAATTCATGGCTCAGTTCTCGCAGAAATTTCATGAGACTATGGGTACTAATCTATTACACAAAGATCAAGCATTCATCCCCAACCGGAGGACCGACCGAAGAGTGCGAATCAAATTCTAGAAGATATGTTAAGGTCTTGTGCACTAACCTGCCCCTTTCTTCAATATGGGATGAATGTTTGCCATTAGCAGAATTTGCCTATAATAATAGTTACTAAGAGAGTATCAAAATGGCACCATTTGAAGCTTTATATGGCCGCCGATGCCGTATCCACTCAATTGGTCCCCGAACCCTGGAGAGATGGTTCTTCTGTAGACTTAGTCAAGGAACCGAAAAGCAAGGTGAAATGCATTCAAGATACTTTAAGAAAAGCTCACCCGGCATGTAAGAGTTATGCGTCGATAAACGCCTAAGGCCCTTATTTGCGCTGGAGACTATGTATATTTGAAGGTGTCACCTAGCAAAAGGGCATTGATCGCTGGGTTTAAGGTAAACTAGCACCTCACATCTAGTCCCTTTCAAATTATTGAACAATGTGGGAAGGTAGCATACCGCTTGGATCTACCCGAAAGCTTGTCCCTTGTTCACAATGGCTTCCATGTGTCTCAACCGAAAAATGTTTGGTAGTACTGCATGAAAGTCGCTGACATCAAGGTATCCACATTGAACCCGATCCGACGTGGTGCCGACATCTCTCCAAATGTAATTCTCGATCGAAAGATCAGGCGCAGGCAATAAGAAGGTTTTACAAAAATCTAGTGGGATCAGCACTCCGAGGATGAAGCAACCCGGGAGTCCGAGAATTCTTGAATGAGCACTTTCCGAGTTCCTTCCTTCCTTCTTCTAAGTCAATGACTCGCTTCTATGAATTGTGACTTTCCAAAAGATGAGACTTGTAACATGAACCCTTCTACCTCTTATGAAACCATGTAAAGATGTGTCTACTTGATACATTTTCTTTCCCATTACTTAGCCTCTAACCTTGAATCTCTTCGGACGAGATCCCTTTTAAGTGAATATAATGTAACACCTCCGGTGTTACGTTAACCTAAACCCGCCATGTCATCATCATCATTGCATAAGCATTCATGATTAGAGAACCCTAATGCATACAACTAAAATGAGTTTATTTAATTCTAGGTTGTTTGAGCTTTTTATATCACATGTGTATGTGTTTATCATTTAAATTCCATTCACATGTTTACTTTTGTTTATAAAAACAACCAATTAAAATCAACCTTGATGTTTGCAAGTGTTTGGCTAACCTTGACTCACACTCTAAACATGTTTTACAAATCAAATGAGATGCAAGGAAGAATCAAATTTGAATTTGGAATTCAAACCCTAAGGATGAAATTGTGATCACCAAAGTAGATATAGGGTTTACACTAACCGAATTCCACGAAGTTTTGGTGTTTTACTATTTCGCAGCGTAAACCGGAAAAGACGCAATCACAAGAGCTTATCGGAATAAGGAAACGGAAAACGTAATCCACGGCAACACAGAAGGTTCCGGAAGAGACAAGAAGGCACCACGCCGAGCCGGGGGGCCCGGAGGCCACCGAGCCGGGCCGGGTTTGGCCCCCCTGACCGCCGGGTGCAGGGCCGGCCCCTTCAGCCCCGGTTCGCCTTGGTTCGCTCCACCGCCTTTGAGGATCGATCCTAGCCGCCCGCCAATGTCGGTTTGATCCTATGGCTCACGATCATTGCCCAGGGCTATAAAAGGAGGGCAGGACCCCCCTGGGGGAGGCATCCCCTGAAACCCTAATTCATTATTCGTTGGGATCCATTTGAGAGGCGTCTCTTGAAAGGATCATACTCTCATGGAGATCAACACACCAGGGAGATTAGGGCTAGACTCTTCAATGTAATAGTTTAGTAACTTGAGAGCTAGGGTTTAGAGGCTTCGTTCCGGATCTCGCCGTGGAGCCTTGGAGGTCCGGTATATCTTTGTATCTTATCTTTGCAACACTTATGCTTTAGTATATTTATCTTCTCTATTTACTTCTATGCCTTATTTGTATGGTTAGTGTAGTTATTGCATGTTAGCATAGGATCTCCTTTGTATTAGGTGCTCTAGTTATCATATGTGGCTAGAGTAGTAATCGATAGTGTAGACATGGTGTCTAGGCTATAGGTTACCTGAGGTTGTGCCCAATTCTTACGGTTAGTTGTGGTAGCCCATAGGGGTGACAGCTCTGTGTGGCCTTCGTATTCCACCACGTCGGGATTGGTGTTTCGTAGGGCTTTTGGCAGCCTTCCCCAACTACTTCTTTCTCATCTATTCGAGAGTTGGAAAGGTACTGCTGCCCCAAAGTGCTATTGTGTGTGCTATACTTATCCGTGCATTAGTTACATTCTAGTGTCAACTAGAATAGAACCCGAGTAGTAGAGAAGTACATAGGAACCTTGAACTCTCCCTTAGCCCTCTCAAGTTAGCTGACTATATATTATAGGATTCTCCTCTGTGTGTGATATTGTGCATAACTCTTATCATTTACCACTTACCCCTGCTTAGGTTTAGTTGGTATACTAGTTAGTAGATACATGATGGTGAATTATCAATGTCTTTAGCCATTGTTTCCCAGTGGTAAAATATAAATGACAGCCTGGTAATACTCTGGGTAAAATGCTACAATGGTATTTGATCTGTGTGCTTGTGGATACTATTTCTATATTCTAAATGGTGGCATGATTTAATACCACACCTCTTGGTGTTATTGCTGGGGATGACAAGTTGGCGTTCTAGTAGCGATGCTATGCCCACAAGCATTTTTAGCACCGTTACTAGAGATAACATTAAGAGGTGTCAACAAGCATTTTTGGCGCCGTTGCCGGGGAAACAATTGGCATAAAGATTTTGATATTGATCTTGATGTCTGCTAACTTAGTGTACCACTAGCTTTAGTAGGATTACCCCTGTGTTTGTTGAGTTGTGGAATAAGCAGGAAATCAATTGTTCACCCTTCTGGTGAAATTCCACACAAAGAAGACAAGGGAGATATTAAAGAATCCAGGGTGCCTGAACATTCATGACCCATCTGTTGATGGTCGTTATTGTATGAAATCAACCGTCAACTAGCCATGAAAAGGATGCAATTGTGATCACCAAAGTAGATATAGGGTTTACACTAACCGAATTCCACGAGTTTTGGTGTTTTACTATTTCTGCAGGCGTAAACTGGAAAATGCGCAATCATAAGAGCTTATCGGAATAAGGAAACGGAAAACAGAAGAAACGGAAAACAGAATCCACGGCAACACAGGAAGGTTCCGAGAGAGACAAGAAGGCACCACGCCGAGCCGGGGCCCGGAGGCCACCGGGCCGGCCGGCCGGTTTGGCCCCGGGCCGGCCGGTGCAGGGGCGGCCCCTTCAGCCCCGGTTCGCCCGGTTCGCTCTACCGCCTTTGAGGATCGATCCTAGCCGCCCGCCAATGTCGGTTTGATCCTATGGCTCACGATCATTGCCCAGGGCTATAAAAGGAGGGCAGGACCCCCCTGGGGGAGGCGTCCCCTGAAACCCTAATTCATTATTCGTTGGGATCCATTTGAGAGGCGTCTCTTGAAAGGATCATACTCTCATGGAGATCAACACACCAGGGAGATTAGGGCTAGACTCTTCAATGTAATAGTTTAGTAACTTGAGAGCTAGGGTTTAGAGGCTTCGTTCCGGATCTCGCGGTGGAGCCTTGGAGGTCCGGTATATCTTTGTATCTTATCTTTGTAACACTTATGCTTTAGTATATTTATCTTCTCTATTTACTTCTATGCCTTATTTGTATGGTTAGTGTAGTTATTGCATGTTAGCATAGGATCTCCGCCTGTATCAGGTGCTCTAGTTATCATATGTGGCTAGAGTAGTAATCGATAGTGTAGACATGGTGTCTAGGCTATAGGTTACCTGAGGTTGTGCCCAATTCTTACGGTTAGTTGTGGTAGCCCATAGGGGTGACAGCTGCAGTGTGGCCTTCGTATTCCACCACGTCGGGATTGGTGTTTCGTAGGGCTTTTGGCAGCCTTCCCCAACTACTTCTTTCTCATCTATTCGAGAGTTGGAAAGGTACTTGCTGCCCCAAAGTGCTATTGTGTGTGCTATACTTATCCGTGCATTAGTTACATTCTAGTGTCAACTAGAATAGAACCCGAGTAGTAGAGAAGTACATAGGAACCTTGAACTCTCCCTTAGCCCTCTCAAGTTAGTGACTATATATTATAGGATTCTCCTCCTCGTGTGTGATATTGTGCATAACTCTTATCATTTATCACTTACCCCTGCTTAGGTTTAGTTGGTATACTAGTTAGTAGATACATGATGGTGAATTATCAATGTCTTTAGCCATTGTTTCCCGGTGGTAAAATATAAATGACAACCAGTAATACTGGGTAAAATGCTACAATGGTATTCGATCCGTGTGCTTGCGGATACTATTTCTATATTCTAAATGGTGGCATGATTTAATACCACACCTCTTGGTGTTATTGCTGGGGATGACAAGTTGGCGTTCTAGTAGCGATGCTATGCCCACAAGCATTTTTAGCACCGTTACTAGAGATAACATTAAGAGGTGTCAACAAGCATTTTTGGCGCCGTTGCAGGGGAAACAATTGGCATAAAGATTTTGATATTGATCTTGATGTCTGCTAACTTAGTGTACCACTAGCTTTAGTAGGATTACCCCTGTGTTTGTTGAGTTGTGGAATAAGCAGGAAATCAATTGTTCACCCTTCTAGTGAAATTCCACACAAAGAAGACAAGGGAGATATTAAAGAATCCAGGGTGCCTGAACATTCATGACCCATCTGTTGATGGTCGTTATTGTATGAAATCAACCGTCAACTAGCCATGAAAAGGATGCAATTGTGATCACCAAAGTAGATATAGGGTTTACACTAACCGAATTCCACGAGTTTTGGTGTTTTACTATTTTTCGCAGCGTAAACCGGAAAAGGCGCAATCACAAGAGCTTATCGGAATAAGGAAACGGAAAACAGAATCCACGGCAACACGGGAAGGTTCCGAGAAGAGACAAGAAGGCACCACGCCGAGCCGGGGGCCCGGAGGCCACCGGGCCGCAGGCCGGCGGTTTGGCCTGGACCCGCCGGGTGCAGGGGCTGGCCCCTGTTCAGCCCCGGTTCGCCCCATTCGCTCCACCGCCTTTGAGGATCGATCCTAGCCACCCGTCAATGTCGGTTTGATCCTATGGCTCACGATCATCGCCCAGGGCTATAAAAGGAGGGCAGGACCCCCCTGGGGGAGGCATCCCCTGAAACCCTAATTCATTATTCGTTGGGATCTATTTGAGAGGCGTCTCTTGAAAGGATCATACTCTCATGGAGATCAACACACCAGGGAGATTAGGGCTAGACTCTTCAATGTAATAGTTTAGTAACTTGAGAGCTAGGGTTTAGAGGCTTCGTTCCGGATCTCGCGGTGGAGCCTTGGAGGTCTGGTATATCTTTGTATCTTATCTTTGCAACACTTATGCTTTAGTATATTTATCTTCTCTATTTACTTCTATGCCTTATTTGTATGGTTAGTGCAGTTATTGCATGTTAGCATAGGATCTCCGCCTGTATTAGGTGCTCTAGTTATCATATGTGGCTAGAGTAGTAATCGATAGTGTAGACATGGTGTCTAGGCTATAGGTTACCTGAGGTTGTGCCCAATTCTTACGGTTAGTTGTGGTAGCCCATAGGGGTGACAGCTCTGTGTGGCCTTCGTATTCCACCACGTCGGGATTGGTGTTTCGTAGGGCTTTTGACAGCCTTCCCCAACTACTTCTTTCTCATCTATTCGAGAGTTGGAAAGGTACTGCTGTCCCAAAGTGCTATTGTCTGTGCTATACTTATCCGTGCGTTAGTTACATTCTAGTGTCAACTAGAATAGAACCCAAGTAGTAGAGAAGTACATAGGAACCTTGAACGCTCCCTTAGCCTTCTCAAGTTAGCTGACTATATATTATAGGATTCTCCTCTGTGTGTGATATTGTGCATAACTCTTATTATTTACCACTTACCCCTGCTTAGGTCTAGTTGGTATACTAGTTAGCAGATACATGATGGTGAACTATCAATGTCATTAGCCATTGTTTCCCAGTGGTAAAATATAAATGACAACTTGGTAATACTCTGGGTAAAATGCTACAATGGTATTTGATCTGTGCGCTTGCGGATACTATTTCTATATTCTAAATGGAGGCATAATTTAATACCACACCTCTTGGTGTTATTGCTGGGGATGAAAACTTGGCGTTCTAGTAGCGATGCTATGTCCACAAGCATTTTTAGCACCGTTACTAGAGATAACATTAAGAGGTGTCAACAAGCATTTTTTTGGCGCCGTTCTTGGAAAACAATTGGCGTAAAGATTTTGATATTGATCTTGATGTCTCAAGCTAACTTAGTATACCACTAGCTTTAGTAGGATTACCCTTGTGTTTGTTGAGTTGTGGAATAAGCGAGAAATCAAGTGTTCAACCTTCCGGCGAAATTCCAAATGAACAAGACAAGGGAGATGTTAAACAATCCCGGTGCCCGAACATTCATGAACCATCAACAATGGAACCCCTGCCATCTCACGGGTATGTATAAACATATATATTATTCTAACATGTGTAGATTGGAGAAGATCGTCATCACAAGAACTCAAATCTCATCATGTGTGACGAACAAAGATGCTACACTACTCACAGAGTCCAGTGTGAGTCTTGGTAAGTATGATCAAGAAAGGTGAGAAAGTCTTGCTCATAGACTTTAAATTTGATGAGTAGTTATCCCTGTTGCATTCCACTTTGCATGTTTACTTTGAATAATCCATGCATTTACTCCATCTCATATCACATCCACAACATGTTTAGTTCCATGCAAACATGCATATCACTTGCATCTCTACATAAAAAAACATTCTCACCTGATCTTGCTTTCATCTCTATTTGAATAAATCAATATGTGCTCTCATGCTACCTGTGCTTGCTATAGTATGCTTAAGGTTTGGAGTATGATCACACATCTTTTAAATTAAGCATGGTGCTTAGTTTAGAAGTGCTAATCCTACTTCCAAAGGCTTTTAAATTAAGTGTGGTGCTTAGGTTAAAATACCTTCCTAAATCAAATTAGACGTGGTGTCTAGGTTGGTTCTTGAGCTGAAAGTATGCTATAGTAGACATTGGATATTTTGTTGGACTAACCCCTGCAGGAAACTCTAAATCTAATCTGGGTAAGTCAAGAGATGAAATCAATTTAGAGATGAAGCAAGGCACATGACGAACTCCAATAACTTTGCACATTGAAGACACAACACATTCATCATTGATGGAAGAACTGTAAGTATCAACAATCGTTCACTTTGTCTTCAACTACAAGTTACCTTTGCCTTGAACCATGGTTGCATAAAACATGAGAAAAAAACTATGCTAAGATAATCCTAATCCCATCTTTCTAATAGCATAGAGCTAATGCACATAAATTAGAGACAACAATCCCCCCGTTCAAATCGGTATATTCCTTCGGGTATGTGTTGTCCACTAATCTTCTGTAGGCATAAAAATCCAAAATGGCAAAGAGCAAAAAGATGGCACGACAAAAAGAGCACCATCTAGGAACAAGAGGAACTACAAACCAAGATGTGAGGCTGTCCAAACAAGAAAAACATCAAGCAAAATAAAAGGAATATCAAGAGTCATCTACTCTTCATCACATGGTGTCATGGTGCTCCAATGATGAAGGTAACATCCAAAGGTAAATGGTCACTACTTAAAATGCTTCTCCTTGGTTTTGGTATGAACATGAACAAAGAACCTATATTGTTTGAGTAGCAATTATCAATGATCAATCCTGATTAACTCAACGTGTTTAGTTCTTTAACTTGTTCATAGCATCACTATCTTGATCCATAGTCTTAACCAAATGAGTTAAAAAGTTGCACATCTTATGCTTGGAAGATGGTAGTCATGATCATATAAAAATTGACACATCATATACAGATTGACAATCCTTCCATGGTTAAGCATTTCAACTCTTGTGGCCTAATGAACTTAAGTGTTACATCCTTGCTTAACCTTCTGATCCTACCTCTCATGATAATGTTGAACAAAGCACATAACATCAACCCATGTTGTTCAAACGGGACTAAGGACTAGAGATGTGGAATAGAAATTTTGGTTCTACTAGTGTTTTTCCACCAGGTAGAGCCCATGCACTTGATCTCTACCTTGTCTTCATGAGCGGGACACACTTTAAGCGAAGTGTGGGGAGTCAATTCTCTACTTTGTACAAGTGGAAGTCCTAGACCTATCAAAGCAAAATTAATACTCAACCAAGACAGGTTAGGTAGAAGAAGGTGACACATCATAAAGGACATCATCATATAAATCTTTGTCTTCACCAAAAGAGCTAGCTTGGAGAAGAAACACTCCTTTGCACGCAACCAAAGCAACTCCATGTCGTGACAATGCTAGAGGAATCAATAAGAAGGGAGAAGTCTTGTTCGGAAGACTTTAAAGTCTGAACCCTTGCCATGAGGTAACATTGGTAGCTATCCATATTTACTTTCTTTCATTGCATGAATTATTTTCTCTTTAGCATGTTTACTTTTCTACATTAGCATTGCATTGAAAATAACAAAAATAAATATGTATTCATCTTGTTAGATAATTCATGCATTATAAAACTTGAGGCCCCATGTGATCAGTTCTATGGTGTGTAAAAGCCCGTAGGAGTTTTCACCGTGGTGGCATAAAAATAACAAAAATATTCATGCATGCATGTTTTCTTTCCTGCATAATAAAAATAGAAAATCCAAAAAAATAATAATCATCATTGAGCATCTTGCTGCACTATGTAATCAGAATAACAACCTTTGAAAAACTCTCACAACAACCAGTCCGTGAAATGGCTAAACACTAACTACTTACCCAAATCCGTTCCATAAGTTTTGGTGTTTTGTGAGATGTTTACTGCAGGATGACTCTGAGAGCTAGTCACCTAGGAATCATCATCTACATCACTTGAATTACATCTTCCCAACACACAGCTAATCACTGTGTGGAGGAAGCAACTTCTTGTTGGATGAGATCGAGATTCCCGGCTACACTTGCTCTTACAAGCATGAGCTCCACCGAGAGGACTGCTCAGCTTCAATGCTCAACCATGACAACAATCAGCTTGGGGGAAGGCATCCCCTAGGTACCCAGGTAAGTGTACCTACGCGATTATTGAGTCAATCATAAAAAATAAAAAAAATACTAAAAATATGTGAGCACATGAGGGTTCACCATAGTATCATAAGAAAACATAAAAATACCAAAAATATACGGACACATGAAGGTCCATGCTTTTTAGAGTCCTTAGAATCTTCTGAGTTATAGTATGAGTCTTAAAAAAAATGAAAAACCAAATAAAAATGTTTGTCTGTCTAGAGTCAATAAAAAGGAAGCTCTTGCGATGATTTGAATTGATGATAAGCTGCTCTGTTACAACACCTCTAAAATATCTAGAGTTTAGACAAAAGTTTTCCTAAGTTTTAGCTCCATTGTTTTGACATGAGAATTTGCTCTGAGTCCTAAAACTTGTGGGTTGCATATGCTTGAACTAAGTCTAGGTACCTGATTGATAAGATTGAGAAAGTCTGAGCTGCTATCTATCTTGTTCTAAGTGACACTAGAGTTCTGGAGATTTATCTTTTAAAAAATACAAAAACATGATGAGTTCCTATATGACAAAGCTTACATTCCCACCAGAGCCAAACATGATGAGATAGGCTAGTTAAACTTCCACATACATGCTTTGTCTTGCATTGAGTTTTGTTAACCTTTGTGACCCCGGTGAGAAATTTGTCATGCTCTTGAATCAAGATCCACCTCCATATGCACTACTCTACACCACTCGTAGGCGCAACAACATGCCATTTCACCTACATCCATTCCAAAAATATTTTTCTCCTACACTGGAAGAGAACACCAAAAATATTCCATTAGGTTAGCCATCCAATAAATACTCCATGTTTCTGTTGTTATCTCTCTAAATTCTATTAAGGCCAAAAAGGAGTGCTATGAGCTATGCAAAAAGATATTAAAAAGAAAAAAGAGAGAGAGAGAAAAGGGGAGAAGAAAAGAAAGATAGACAAGTGTCCCAATGCAACAATGGGTACGTAGATGCCCGACTCCCTAAGAAAAAAATAAGAGAAAAAGAAAAAGATAGCTCATAACCTCTGGCCATTTATCAAAGCTCAAAAGGAGAGGTAGGCATTCAAGGAGCTGAGTAGAATTAGCTTCCACTATATACCCACCATACCCATCTACCTATACATCTTGATTCGACTGCATGACTTGTTTCTCCATAGATCCATTGTTTGACTTTACAACACATGCATTTATAAGTTTGCTCTTTCAGTTTCTCCATACCTATGAGCTCCACATAAGCTTTAGTTATAGGATGAAAAGAAAGGCAACCATCATAATTACCTTGGTGAGAATCCACAAATACCACATATATTGAGAGACTTGAGAGTGTCATACATGGGAAGCTCTGAGTTTTATTTAAAAACCTCTAAAAACTCCAGAATGATAGTGGATCAAAGAGCCTGAGACATAGTGCTTAGATGGGATCGTTCTGTCTGTCAAGTACTCAAGACCCAAGGAAGAGTTAAAAAGCCCCACAGTTAAAGGTAATATGGGTAAGTTTGAAAGTCAGCTCAGTTATTGCATAAGCTTGGAGGAGAATTTCTGTCTGATTGCAGGTATACTTCTAGGGAGTTGCTCCGAGATGGCTACAATGCTTAAACACATAGATATCTTACAAAAACTTTTCTAAGTTTTCTTTGCTAAGGGACTAGCAAAGGTTAAGCTTGGGGGAGTTGTTGACGGTCGTTATTGTATGAAATCAACCGTCAACTAGCCATGAAAAGGATGCAATTGTGATCATCAAAGTAGATATAGGGTTTACACTAACCGAATTCCACGAGTTTTGGTGTTTTACTATTTCTGCGCAGCGTAAACTGGAAAAGACGCAATCACAAGAGCTTATCGGAATAAGGAAACGGAAAAAACAGAATCCACGGCAACACAGGGAAGGTTCCGAGAAGAGACAAGAAGGCACCACGCCGAGCCGGGGGCCCGGAGGCCACCGGGCCGGGCCGGCCGGTCCCGGCCCTGACCGCCGGTGCAGGGCTGGCCCCTCAGCCCCCCGGTTCGCCCGATTCGCTCCACTGCCTTTGAGGATCGATCCTACCCGCCCGCCAATGTCGGTTTGATCCTATGGCTCACGATCATCGCCCAGAGCTATAAAAGGAGGGTAGGACCCCCCTGGGGGAGGCATCCCCTGAAACCCTAATTCATTATTCGTTGGGATCCATTTGAGAGGCGTCCCTTGAAAGGATCATACTCTCATGGAGATCAACACACCAGGGAGATTAGGGCTAGACTCTTCAATGTAATAGTTTAGTAACTTGAGAGCTAGGGTTTAGAGGCTTCGTTCCGGATCTCGCCGTGGAGCCTTGGAGGTCTGGTATATCTTTGTATCTTATCTTTGCAACACTTATGCTTTAGTATATTTATCTTCTCTATTTACTTCTATGCCTTATTTGTATGGTTAGTGTAGTTATTGCATGTTAGCATAGGATCTCCGCCTGTATTAGGTGCTCTAGTTATCATATGTGGCTAGAGTAGTAATCGATAGTGTAGACATGGTGTCTAGGCTATAGGTTACCTGAGATTGCGCCCAATTCTTACGGTTAGTTGTAGTAGCCCATAGGGGTGACAGCTCTGTGTGGCCTTCGTATTCCACCACGTCGGGATTGGTGTTTCGTAGGGCTTTTGACAGCCTTCCCCAACTACTTCTTTCTCATCTATTCGAGAGTTGGAAAGGTACTGCTGCCCCGAAGTGCTATTGTGTGTGCTATACTTATCCGTGCATTAGTTACATTCTAGTGTCAACTAGAATAGAACCCGAGTAGTAGAGAAGTACATAAAAACCTTGAACTCTCCCTTAGCCCTCTCAAGTTAGCTGACTATATATTATAGGATTCTCCTTTGTGTGTGATATTGTGCATAACTCTTATTATTTAGCACTTACCCCTGCTTAGGTCTAGTTGGTATACTAGTTAGTAGATACATGATGGTGAACTATCAATGTCTTTAGCCATTGTTTCCCGTGGTAAAATATAAATGACAACCTGGTAATACTGCGGGTAAAATGCTACAATGGTATTTGATCCGTAAACTTGCGGATACTATTTCTATATTCTAAATGGTGGCATAATTTGATACCACACCTCTTGGTGTTATTGCTGGGGATGACAACTTGGCGTTCTAGTAGCGATGCTATGCCCACAAGCATTTTTAGAGACCATTAAGAGGTGTCAACAAGCATAATTGGCGTAGAGATAACATTAAGAGGTGTCAACACCATCAATAATGGAAATAAGCAGAAATCAATTGTTCACCCTTACGGTATCTCACGACAAGGGAGATATGTATAAACTATATATATTATTCTAAAACTATATATAGATTGGAGAAAAAGATCATCGTCACAAGAACTCAAATCTCATCATGTGTGACAAACAAAGATGCTACACTACTCATAGAGTCCATTGTGAGTCATGGTAAGTATGATCAAGAAAGGTGAGAAAGTCTTGCTCATAGACTTTAAATTTGATGAGTAGTTATCCTGTTGTATTCCACTGCATGTTTACTTTAAATAATCCATGCATTTACTCCATCTCATATCATATCCATAGCATGTTTAGTTCCATGCAAACATGCATATCACTTGCATCTCTACATAAAAATAAAAAAAAACATTCTCACCATACATGATCATGCTTTCATCTCTATTTGAATAAATCACTATGTGCTCTCATGCTACACCTGTGCTTGCTATAGTATGCTTATTGTTTGGAGTATGATCACACATATTTTAAATTAAGCATGGTGCTTAGTTTAGAAGTGCTAATCCTACTTCCAAAGGCTTTTAAATTAAGCGTGGTGCTTAGGTTGAAATGCCTTCCTGAATCAAATTAGACGTGGTGTCTAGGTTGGTTCTTGAACTAAAAGTATACTATAGTAGACATTGGATATTTTATTAGACTAACCCCTACAGGAAACTCTAAATCTAATCTGGGTAAGTCAAGAGATGAAATCAATTTGGAGATGAAGCAAGGCACATGACGAACTCCAATAACTTTGCACATTGAAGACACAGCACATTCATCATTGATGGAAGAACTAGCAAAAAGATGGCACGACAAAAAGAGCACCATCTAGGAACAAGAGGAACTACAAACCGAGATGTGAGGCTGTCCAAACAAGGAAAGCATCAAGCAAAACAAAAGGACTATCAAGAGTCATCTACTCTTCATCACATGGTGTCATGGTGCTCCAATGATGAAGGTAACATTCAAAGGTAAATGGTCACTACTTAAAATGCTTCTCCTTGGTTTTGGTATGAACATGAACAAAGAACCTATATTGTTTGAGTAGCAATTATCAATGATCAATCTTGATTAACTCAACGTGTTTAGTTCTTTAACTTGTTCATAGCATCACTATCTTGATCCATAGTCTTAACCAAATGAGTTAAAAAGTTGCACATCTTATGCTTGGAAGATGGTAGTCATGATCATATAAAAATTGACACATCGTATACAGATCAACAATCCTTCCATGGTTAAGCATTTCAACTCTTGTGGTCTAATGAACTTAAGTGTTACATCCTTGCTCAACCTTCTGATCCTACCTCTCATGATAATGTTGAACAAAGCACATAACATCAACTCCATGTTGTTCAAACGGGACTAAGGACTAGAGATGTGGAATAGAAGTTTTGGTTCTACTAGTGTTTTTCCACCAGTAGAGCCCATGCACTTGATCTCTACCTTGTCTTCATGAGCAGGACACACTTTAAGCGAAGTGTGGGGGAGTCAATTCTCTACTTTGTACAAGTGGAAGTCCTAGATCTGTCAAAGCAAGATTAATACTCAACCAAGACAGGTTAGGTAGAAGAAGGTGACACATCATAAATGGCATCATCATAGAAATCTTTGTCTTCACCAAAAGAGCTAGCTTAGAGAAGAAACACTCCCTTGCACGCAACCAAAGCAACTCCATGTCGTGACAATGCTAGAGGAATCAATAAGAAGGGAGAAGTCTTGATCGGAAGACTTTAAAGTCTGAACCCTTGCCATGAGGTAACATTGGTAGCTATCCATAATTTACTTTCTTTCATTGTATGAATTATTTTCTGTTTAGCATGTTTACTTTTCTGCATTAGCATTGCATTGAAAATAAAAAAAATAAATATGTATTCATCTTGTTAGATAATTCATGCATTATAAAACTTGAGGCCCCATGTGATCAGTTCTATGGTGTGTAAAAACCATAGGAGTTTTCACCGTGGTGGCATAAAAATAACAAAAATAATCATGCATACATGTTTTCTTTCCTGCATAATAAAAATAGAAAATTCAAAAAATAATCATCATTGAGCATCTTGCTGCACTATATAAACTGTAACAACCTTTGAAAAACTCTCACAACAACCAGTCCGTGAAATGGCTAACCACTAACTGCTTAACCTAATCCGTTCCACAAGTTTTGGTGTTTTGTGAGATGTTTACTGCAGGATGACTCTAAGAGCTAGTCACCTAGCAATCATCATCTACATCACTTGAAGTACACCTTCCCAACACACAACTAATCACTGTGTGGAGGAAGCAACTTCTTGTTGGATGAGATCGAGATTCCCGGCTATACTTGCTCTTACAAGCATGAGCTCCACCGAGAGGACTGCTCAGCTTCAATGCTCAACCACGACAACAACCAGCTTGGGGGAAGGCATCCCCTAGGTACCCAGGTAAGTGTACCTACGTGATTATCGAGTCAGTCATAAAAAAAAATTAAAAATACCAAAAATATGTGAGCACATGAAGGTTCAACATAGTATTATAAGAAAACCTAAAAATACCAAAAATATATGGGCACATAAAGGTCCATGCTTTGTAGAGTCTTTAGAGTCTTATATAGTGTGGGTCTTGAAAAATGAAAAACCAAATGTTTGTCTAGATAGAGTCAATAAAAAGGAAAGCCCTCGAGATGATCTGAAATGATGATAAGCTGCTCTGTTACAACACCTTTGAAATGCCTAGAGTTTAGACATAAGTTTTCCCAAATTTTAGCTCTAACTATTTTGACATGAAGATTTGCTCTGAGTCTAAAACTTGTGGGTTGCATATGCTTGAACTAAGTCTAGGTACCTGATTGATAAGATTGAGAAAGTCTGAGCTACTATCTATCTTGTTCTAAGTGACACTAGAGTTCTGGAGATTTATTTTTTGAAAAATGCAAAAACATGATGAGTTCCTATATGACAAAGCTTACATTCCCACCAGAGCCAAACATGATGAGATAGGCTAGTTAAACTTCCACATATATGCTTTGCTGTCTTGTATTGAGTTTTGTCAACCTTTGTGACTCGGTGAGAGATTTGTCATGCTCTTGAATCAAAATCCACCTCCATATGCACTACTCTACACTGGAGTAGGCGCAACAACATGCCATTCCACCTACATCCATTGCAAAAAAAACATTTTTCTCCTACACTGGGAGAGAACACCAAAAATATTTCATTAGGTTAGCCACCCAATAAATGTTCTATGTTCCTATTGCTATCTCTCCAAATCCCTAAGTGCCAAAAGGAGTGCTATGAGCTATGCAAAAAGATAATTGAAAAAAAAAGAGAAGGGAGAAAAAAAAGAAAGATGGACAAGTGTCCCAATGCAAAACAATGGGTACGTAGATGCCTGACTCCCTGAAAAAAAAGAGAGGAAAAGATAGCTCATAACCTCCGGCCAATTTTTAAGAAGAGAGAAAATCTAAGGAGCTGAAGTAGAATTAGGTTCCACCATATATCCATCATATCCATCCACTTATACGTCTTGATTCGACTGCATTACTTGTTTCTCCATGGATCCATTGTTTGGCTTTACAACACATGTATTGCAAGTTTGCTCTTTCAAGTTTTTTTTCTTACCTATGAGCTCCACATAAGCTTTAGTTATAGGATGAAAAGAAAGGCAACCATCATCACTGCCTTGGTGAGAATCCACAAATACCACATATATTAAGAGACTTGAGAGTGTCATATATGGGAAGCTTTGAGTTTTATTTGAAAACCTCTAAAAAACTCCAGAATGATAGTTGAGCGAAGAGCTTGAGACATAGTGCTTGGGTGGGATCTTTCTGTCTATCAAGTACTCAGGGCCCAAGGAAGAGCTGATAAGCCCCATAGTCAAAGGTAACATGAGTAAGTTTAAAAGTCAGCTCAGTTATTACTTAAGCTTGGAGGAGAACTTTGTCTGAATGCAGGTATACTTTTGGGGAGTTACTTCGAGATGGCTACAATGCTTTAATATATACATCTCATAATGACTTTTCTGAGTTATCTTTGCTATGGGACTAGTAAAGGTTAAGCTTGGGGGAGTTGTTGACGGCCGTTATTGTATGAATTCAACCGTCAACTAGCCATGAAAAAAGGATGCAATTATGATCACCAAAGTAGGTATAGGGTTTGCACCGACAGAATTCCATGAGTTTTGGTGTTTCACTATTTCTGCAGTGTAAACCGGAAAACGCAATCTCGGGGAGCTTATCGGAACATAGAACGGGGAAATTGGGCGCCACGGCAACGCAGAAAAGATTCTAGAAGAGACCGAGAAGACACCACGCCGAAGCGGAGGGCCAGCGGCCACCGGGGGGGACCGGCCGGTCCCACCCCCCTGCATCGGTCGGTGCAGGCCCCCCGCCCAATCGGGGCCCGCTTCACCCAGGTTGCTCCACCGCCTTAGGGTTTCAATCTCAGCCATCCGCCAAAGTCGGTTTGATCCAAGGGCTCACGTTCATCCCACCGGGCTATAAAAGAAGGGCAGGACCCCCCTAGAAGAGACAATCCCCTGAAACCCTAATTCATTATTCGATGGGATCCATTTGAGAGGTGTCCCTTGAAAGGATTATACTCTCATGGAGATCAACACACCAGGGAGATTAGGGCTAGACTCTTCAATGTAATAGTTTAGTAACTTGAGAGCTAGGGTTAAGAGGCATCGTTCTGGATCTCGCCGTGGAGCCTTGGAGGTCTGGTATATCTTTGTATCTTATCTTTGCAACACTTATGCTTTAGTATATTTATCTTCTCTATTTACTTCTATGCCTTATTTGTATGGTTAGTGTAGTTATTGCATGTTAGCATAGGATCTCCGCCTGTATTAGGTGCTCTAGTTATTATATGTGGCTAGAGTAGTAATCGATAGTGTAGATATGGTGTCTAGGCTATAGGTTACCTGAGGTTGCGCCCAATTCTTACGGTTAGTTGTGGTAGCCCATAGGGGTGACAGCTCTGTGTGGCCTTTGTATTCCACCATGTCGGGATTGGTGTTTCGTAGGGCTTTTGGCAGCCTTCCCCAACTACTTCTTTCTCATCTATTCGAGAGTTGGAAAGGTACTGCTGCCCCAAAGTGCTATTGTGTGTGCTATACTTATCCGTGCATTAGTTACATTCTAGTGTCAACTAGAATAGAACCCGAATAGTAGAGAAGTACATAGGAACCTTGAACTCTCCCTTAGCCCTCTCAAGTTAGCTGACTATATATTATAGGATTCTCCTCTGTGTGTGATATTGTGCATAACTCTTATCATTTACCACTTACCCCTGCTTAGGTTTAGTTGGTATACTAGTTAGTAGATACATGATGGTGAATTATCAATGTCTTTAGCCATTGTTTCCCAGTGGTAAAATATAAATGACAACCTGGTAATACTCTGGGTAAAATGCTACAATGGTATTTGATCTGTGCGCTTGTGGATACTATTTCTATATTCTAAATGGTGGCATGATTTAATACCACACCTCTTGGTGTTATTGCTGGGGATGACAACTTGGCATTCTAGTAGCGATGCTATGCCCACAAGTATTTTTGGCACCGTTACTAGAGATAACATTAAGAGGTGTCAACAGTCGCCACCAATGAACTCGAAGCTCTTGGCCCGAGCCCTCAGGCAAACCGGGCTAAAGCCTTCATTAATGCTGCGCAGGTCCAGGTGAACAGGATCCGGGAGATGCCATCCGGGTCGTCCACCTTCGCATCAAGCCGCCATCGGTCGGGTAGATCCCGTGGTCTCACCGGCCGGATAATGATGCTGAGATAGTCCAGCAGCCAGGCAATGTGGGCGGTAACAACCCGCCCAATCCGTTCGTCAACCAACCGCCACCGGATGCCCGGGCAATCATCAACGCCAACCGAGATGCCCGCGACGTCATCAACACTAGAAGGGCGGACGCCTATGAAGCTGAGATGGAGCGCCGACGCCGTTTCGACGCCGAACACGGTGCACCAAGAGCGACAGCGCGGATGATAGAAGGTCCTAGACCTCTCTCGGCACGGTTACCTTCTCACCGGTGGCCCATCAACTTCCGGATCCCCGGAACAGTTGAGCCCTACGACGGCAAGGCGAATCCGGAGCAGTGGCTCCAGACATACACCGTCGCGGTTGCGACCGCAGGAGGAACGGAGGACACCATGGCCAACTACCTGCCTGTCATGTTGGCTTCACCAGTCCTGAACTGGTTTATGGGCCTCGAGGAGGGCTCCATCGACACATGGTCGCAGCTCCGCAAGCTCTTTGTGGACAACTACATGGCCACGTGTGATCGCCAGGCTACACGCCATGATCTGGAGAGGTTGGACCAATGCCCGAATGAATCCCTTCGGGAGTACATCCGCTGCTTCTCCACGCTACGCACTAGCGTCACCAACGTCAACGACACCGATGTCATCGCCGCCTTCATCCGGGGCCTCCTTTACTGCAAGGCCCTGCGAGAGAAGTTCCATAGGAAGCGCCCGAAGACGATCGACGAACTGATGAAGACCGCCGAATCATACGCACAAGGAGAGGAAGCCGAAGGACACCACAGGGACCTCGTCGCCGGAAAGAGGCCCCTGCCTCCCACCCCCGCCAACTAGAGGCCCACGCACCGACGATCGCAACCCCAACCAGTGGGACCGTGGGTCTGAGCACCGACCGGACAACCACGACCGCCCAGAGTGATTCCATGGGTGGCGGCATGACGTCAACAACGTCAAAGCCCGGGCCAAGCGTGACCTCGACGCCGAGTTCGACAAGATCTTGGATCAACCTTGCCCGATCCACAAGAACACGACGCATACTATGCGTCAGTGTTATAGGCTTGGCAAGGTCTTCCGGGAAGAGGACCAGAAGCGCCAGCGCCCCGCGATGAAAAAAATAGCGGCGACAGGGACGACGCTCGAACACCTGACGGCGCCGCCTACCAAGCTCCATCCAAGAGCGTAGCCACCATCTTCGGTGGACCACCTGCGACGGAGAACAAGAGAAGCAAAAAGTTGGCTGCCAGGCGGGTCATGGCAGTCTCCGCCAGCAACACCATCGCCGACCCAGCTTTCCTCCCATGGTCCGACCAGTCAATCACCTTCTCTAGAGACGACCAGTGGTCAGAGATACCGTACCCGGGATGGTTCTCGCTAGTGCTGGATCCGGTGATCAGCAACATACACTTCAGGCGAGTCCTCATCGACGGTGGGAGCTCCCTCAACATTCTATTCCCGAAGTCACTATAGGAGTTTCCATCCCAAGGGGCCTTGCGTCCCCGAGTCTCCATTCTTCGTCCCGCACAAGGCTTCGAACCGCTCGGCCAGATCACCCTGACGGTGCAGTCCGGCACTCCGGGCCGTTTTCGCAAGGAACATCTCCTGTTCTACGTCGCCGACTTTGACACCACCTATCACGCCATACTAGGGTGCCCTGCCTTACACAAGTTCATGGCGATCCCCCATTACACCTACCGCGTGATGAAGATGCCGGCACCAGGCGGCGTGCTCACCCTCCGTGCGGACATAAAGAGCGTCCACGCCTGCGAGCAAGAAAACTACATCATCAACGAAACCGCCAGACTCACCGCCAAGATGAAGGAATGCCTCACCGTCTCCAAGACAGTACCGCCGGAGGATCAGGAGATCCCGATCAAAGAGCCGCCGCGGTCCACCATCAAGAATAAGGAGACGAAAACCATCGACCTTGGCACTGGCGATCCCACCAAGGTCGCTCGGATCGGCGCCAACCTCGATCCCAAATAGGAAAGCGCGCTCGTCAGCTTCCTCCGGGACAATGCGGACGTGTTTGCATGGAAACCTGCGGACATGCCAGGGGTATCGAGGAAGTATGCCGAGCACACCCTGAAAGTCTCGTCTTCCGCCAAGCCGATCAAGCAGAAGCTCCGTCAATTCACACCGGACAAGAAGGAGGCTATTGGGGTAGAAATCAACCGGCTCCTAGCCACCGGTTTTGTCAAAGAAGTGTATCACGCCGAGTGGCTGGCAAACCCAGTCCTCATCCGCAAAAGTTATAAAGAATGGAGAATGTGCGTTGATTACACCAATCTCAACAAACATTGCCCTAAAGACCCCTTTACTCTCCCTCGCATCGACGAGGTCATAGACTCTACTGCCGGCTGCGAACTCCTTTGTTTTCTTGACTGTTACTCTGGGTACCACCAGATCGCCTTAAAGGAGTCAGACCAAGTAAAAACAGCTTTCATAACTCCGTTTGGCGCCTACTGTTACACCACGATGTCCCTCGGGCTGAAAAACGCTGGGGCCACGTACCAGCGCACGATTCAAGCCTGCTTCAAGGACCAGATAGGTATAAACACCGAGGCCTACGCCGACGACATAGTCGTTAAGTCTAAAACCGCCAATAGCCTGCTCGCCGACTTAGATCAAACATTCAAAAACCTGTGAGAGTACCGATGGAAACTCAACCAATAAGTGCATCTTCGGGGTGCCATCGAGAATCCTCCTAGGCAACATTGTTAGCCGCCGTGGGATTGAGCCGAACCCTGAGAAGGTCTAGGCTTTAACCAAGATGTCGCCGCCGACTAATATCAAGGAAGTGCAGAAGCTCGCTGACTGCTTAGCCGCTCTAAGCGAGATACATCTCCAGGTTGGGCGAGAAAGCCCTGCCGTTCTTCCGACTCCTCCGGGTATCGGACAAGTTTGTGTGGACTCTAAAAGCCAACGAGGCATTCAAGGAAATGGAGGCTTTTCTAACGACGCCACCCATCTTAACAGCGCCGTTGCCAGATGAGACCCTCCTAATGTACATCGCGACAACCAACCGCGTCATCTCCACGGTGATAGTCATCGATCGTGACGAACCCGGGCATGCCTTTAAAGTTCAGCGCTCGGTGTATTACATTATTGAAGTCCTAAATGAATCTAAGACTCGCTATCCGCAAATACAGAAGCTTATTTACGCCGTTCTCGTAACATCACGCAAGGTGAACCACTACTTCCAATCATACACCATCACCGTGGTCTCCCAGTATCCGATCGGTGACATCATAAAAAACAAAGAGGTTGACGGCAGAATCGCCAAGTGGGCAGTTGAGCTCGGTGCCTACACCATCGACTACGTAAGTCGCTAGACCATAAAATCTCAGATACTCGCCGACTTTATCGCCCAATGGACTGACATGCTAGAGCCCATCCCAGCCGAGCACGCCGAGCATTGGAAGTTGTACTTTGACGGCGCGCTTAATGTCAGCGGTGCCGGCGCGGGAGCCTTGCTCATATCCCCGAGCGGCGACGAGCTCCGTTATATCCTCTGAATACACTTCAAGGCATCCAACAACGCCGCCGAGTACGAGGATGCCCTACACGGCATTAGGATCGCCATCTCACTGGGAATCAAATGCCTGGAAGTGTTCGGAGACTCCGCGCTGGTCGTGAATCAAGTCAACAAGGACTAGTCCTGCACCAACGAGAAGATGGACGCCTACTGCGCCAAAATCCGTAAGCTCAAAAATAAGTTTTATGGCATCAAGTTCCACCATATCGTCTGAGAAGAAAACATAGAAGCTGATCGCCTCTCCAAACTGGGTTCCTCCCGAGCCAAAATACCGCCAGGCGTCTTTGTGTATGATCTCACAGCTCCATCGGTCGGGCCAGCCGGTGAGGTTTCTAAAACCCCCCACTAATCGGACGGTCGCAACTATCGCCGCCAACTACAAGGAAGATTGGCGCTCGGCTTTCATCCGATACCTCACCAAGGCCGAGGTACCAGCGGATAAGGTGGGAACCGAACACCTCGTACGGCGGAGCAAGCACTACGTCCTGGTGGATGGCATCCTAATGCGCAAGAACACCAACGCCAACGTCCTGCAGAAGTGCGTGCTCCAACATGAAGGCGTCAAAATATTGAAAGAGATACATGCTGGCATCTATGGGAGCAATGCCGCCTCTAGGAACTTGGTCGGCAGGGCATTCCGAGCAGGGTTCTACTGGCCAACCGCAGCCGTGGACGCAGAGCACTTGGTCCGACAATTGTGAGGGCAGCCGGTTCTTCTCGAAACAGCCCCACCTCGCCGGCCTATGCCCTCATGACGATCCCCCCGCATGGCCTTTCGCGGTGCAGGGACCGGATCGATCGGTCCCTTGAGCTGCACCGGGCAACTTCCGGTATGTCCTAGTCGCCATTGACAAGTTCTCCAAGTGGATAGAGTACAAGCCACTTTCGTCGGCTCCACCAAGTAAGAAAAAGCCATCAATTCTTTGAGGAGATCGTCCATCACTTTGGCATCCCAAACAAGTATCATCACTGATTTGGGGTCGAACTTCACCGGCAATGAGTTTTGGGAATTCTATGAAGAGCGCTCCATCCTCGTTACGTATGTCTCCGTCGCACATCCACGGGCCAACGGCCAGGCCGAACATGCCAACGGATGGTCCTCGACGCCCTTAAGAAGCGTCTGTATCAGAAGGATGACAAGTACCCGGGCAGATGGCTCAAAGAGCTCCCACCAGCCGTCTGGGCACTGCGCACGCAAACAAGTCGCAGTACGGGTGTCTCCCCTTATAACATGGTGTACGAATCAGAGGACGTCCTTCCAGAGGACGTTGCCTTCCGGTCGCCAAGGGTTGAACACTACTCCGAAGAAATCTCCGATCAGGCACGAGCAGACGACGTCGACCGAGCAGAAGAAGAACGCCTGGCCGTGTGCGTCCGATCGGCCAAGTACTTGGAAGGCGTCCGTCGCTACTACGACCGCAACGTGCGGGAGCGCTCCTTTGCGGTCGGCGACCTCGTCCTGCGCAGACGCCTGAGCTCCACCGAAATGCATAAGCTGTCTTCCCCCTAGGATGGCCCCTTCATTGTGAAAGAGGTAACCTAGCCGGGGTCCATCGGCTCGTGGACTCAAATGGAAGGGATATCCCAAACTCCTGGCACGCGGAGCACCTGATATGTTTTCACGCCTAGGAGACCGCATGGAATAAAGATATGTATTCTGTCCCTGTGTAATCAAATATATATATAACCAGTTTTCAATCCTCTTTTCCTGTGCATTCATGTCATAATCTATCGTGCTAAAACGCACCCAACGCCAATAAGACCGCCAGTAGCACTTTAACTTAAGCCGACTAGCGCAGCCCTATCCCCGGCCCAAACCTACACGTGCAAGTAGCCCAGCGCTCTGCATTACGGTGCGGCCGGCAGCGGTGCCCCGGTGACCCTCGCGGCCTTTACGTGCACAACAGGGAGCACCTCCCTAGCGCTATAAGACTCGAGGCAGCCTGGGCTAGTCCGGTGAGACGACAAAGCCAAACACTGCAGGGCATTACGGCACACACACAAACAAAACATGACTACGGTGTCATAATTAAACGTCCCGCGGCACAAGACGTCATGCAAAAGCTAATTACAAACCCTTTCGGGGCACGCTTGGATCAGCATCGCCGAACAGGTCCAGTCTTCGACAACCTTGATCGCCCGAAGTCGGAAGCTTAAATCGCGCTTCGGCTTCTCCATCTCCTCCTTCGACGTCCTTCGAGCAAAACCCGTCCCGACCTGAGCGAGCTCCACCCGCGGATAGTGCGACCGGACTAGAGCCAGTGCATGCCTGGCCATAGCGCATGTCGCCCCGTGGACATAGGCAGCGCAGGCTGATCAAAGCGAGATAAAGCATGGCGATAGCATTACCGGCAACAAAGCGCCTCAGGCGCTGAGCCAGCGTCGCGCGCCGTGCTACGCCACGGCCGCCTCCACCCGGCCGAGCATTCTCGCTCAAGGTCCTCGGCTTGCCGCGCGGCTGGTCGTCGTCCTCACGGACGGCCTTTAAGTTGCGTCGAAGCGGTGACGGACTCCCGCAGCGTTGTTCTCGCGGTGGAAGCGCCTCGACCTTGACTTTTAAGTAAACCGTGGCCAATCCGGTCCGGCGGCGACTTGTGTCTCGGCGGCACGCGCCAACTCACAAGCAAGGCGGCAGGTTGAGCTACTCAACCAAAACGAATGGATGTCACAATTAACTCACCAAAGCGTGATCTTTGCTTGCGGCCTCTAGGTCGGCCGTCGTCTCGATATTCCTCGGCCGGCGTCTCGTCGTCCACAACCCCTACCCGATTGCCGCGAGGATCAATGAAGAAAGTCCGGCAGAGCCACACAGGCTCATCCCTGTCACGCGAGGGGCTTCCGCACAACCTCCTCTGGCTCCACCTCAGCGCCCGCCTCAGTTTGGCCGCCCGCGGTGGACTGTGGGTCTGGCGGTGGCAACGATTGCTCGGCCCCGCTCCCACCTGATCGGTCAGGAGCGGGAGCCTTGAGCCCTACCTCCCAAAAAGGGCTGGGGACTGCGCCCTCCCCCATCTCCCGAACAGGGCTCCTGCGCCCTCCCCCACTCGGGTAGGACTCTGGGCCACACCCCCTGCATCGCCAGTCCGGGGAGGGCTCGCCCCGGGGCGGACGGCGTCACCATCACCAGCATGGTTGGGGTCCTCCATCGAGGCCTCACTGCACATCAATTCCGCTTTAGGCCTAGGCATCACCAGTAATACAAAAGATACGAGATGAGATTTAGGCATACTGACAGGTCAGATTGGTGACACCGAACGCGGAATCTCCGCAGATGCCCAGAGCTCCCCGGTCCCGATTGCTCGGCTGAGGCCCCCGAGGGGCGTTCGGTCACCTCAGGGGCAGAACCGCTGGCCGGTATCCGCTCGAAGACTGGCGCCGGTCAGCCGCCCGATTGCGGCGCCTTCGACGCGGCCTGACGCCGCACACACTGTTCCAGCATCTCTCTGTCCTCCTTGTCATCCTTGTCGTCCGACAGGATGATGGCTCGCTTTTTCCGGCTCCCCCCTCGTCTATCCGGACAGACATGGGAGGGGGAATCGATCCCTTCTTCTATTTTTTGGGTGGCAGCTCCTTCGCCGCGCCGCCCTTGCCCGCCGATCCCCTAGTCTGACGCTTGGGGACTGCGGGCTGTTGGTATAAATTAACAGCACTCCTTTAAATAAGATTTAAGTAAGATTATCCGCAAGCGCACAGATATCATACCAGTGTCATATTTTACCCGGAGGTTTTAAATATCGTATCCACAGGGAACGTTGTGATGATGACAAAGTCTATAGTCTTCACCCTACAATTAGGCTAGATAATATCAAGAAAGAGGAAATAGCTATTGAACTCTAGTTCTGACAACAGGTAAGCTTTGTATAATACCGTTCTAACTGGGCAAGTAACCCGAATAGGAGAAGAAACAGAGTAAGCTCCTACCAAGCACCTATAAGCCTATCAATCCTATCAACGGGAAGTGGACTACAGAGGATTCAACGAAGCTATAAAGTCACCTTCGCGAGCTACCACTATCCGGCTAATCAGAGGACATCCACAAGCAATCATAGCCCAGACACCACGTCTACACTACGAAATACTACTTCAACCAATTAATGACCAAGATCAAAGCACTCAATATGAGCTGTGAACCAAAGAACAAATAAGAACAACTGCTTACTTGAATCGGAATGTTGAATACAAAAGTACCTCAGAACGCAGCTCCAGACAAGGCAGCTGAATCTAGACGAATACGGCCACGAAGAAGCACCGATGTAATAGAACCGTCCAAATTATAAGAGCACAAGTATAAAAACAATCACCGAAGTGACTAAATTTTCACACTTGAGCCCATATGATCCCGGTAGTCCACTAAAATCACGAAGGACTTCAACCAACCAACATATAAGCCAAGATCGTAATGATTCAACAAAACAAGTCAAATGTTACATCCTTTTCACAAGTAATTCAATATACATCAGAGTGCAAAATAATTAATACAACATAAGTTTAAAAGTAGCGAAAGCAAAATAATTTGAAACTAATATTATTCTTAGTTTAAATACATGCCAGTACCAAGGTCAACTCCAACAAAAGCATTAGAGACAAGAGAGATAAGAAGGATCATGCCCATGATCATACTCCACCGCTATGGTAGGAGCCATCCAATTCTTGCAGGAGCCATGATACATCACAACCCGCAACAAGTGGGAATAAACCCCGAGTACGAGGATGTACTCGGCTAGACTTACCCGTCATAAACCGAAATAAAGTGACACTAAGGAGTATGCAAGGCTTTATATAGGTGGGGCTAGTTTGACAACATTTTGCATAAAAGCATATTATATGAGAGCATTATTTTATTATACTAGCAGCAGATTATTATTAATCAACCTTTCATCTAGATTAGCACCTGTGCTAAGCAATCACTTGATTATATACAAACATTAATAACCATATCATGTTTATTCCAGCTATCAACATTACCATCATCATGATCATCATCAATATTAGAACCATCATTATTTAGTGAGTTCTACGATGCCAGGCAAGGTCAAGTTCTCACTATCCGGGAGAGACGGTGATTCGAATCAATTTCAATCGAGCTCGGGGGGTATTCCCAACACACACCCAAAGTGCATCGGATCGAGTCGTCTTAGGTTACTCTTCGCATACAACTTCAGGCGCGGGCCCGGTTCTCGCGTCGGCAAAAAAACCGAAAGTCGGATAGCCAGGATGTTCAAACCATGCTAACCCAAGGACGACGCCAGGGATCGCTTAGACATGTTTGCCCTTGGTCTAGTATGCCGCTATCGCGCGAATTGCCCAACCGCCCCCCGCTTTCCCGTCTTGAGTTGAACTAACGAAGCCATGCGGCCACTTGGCACATAGGGCCGGGCCAACTATGTGTTAGGTCTGCGTTCAACATGACCAAGAGTGAAACAACGACTTCAGTCCTTAACCGACTCGGACAGGGTCCACTGTCCCTGCCCGGTCTTCTTTTATTTTAACACTTGGTTCTTTTCCACGATAGCACATATAGCCAACCGTGACCAGAGAAGTAACAACCTATATCTCGCGGATGACAGAGAATCACCCGACTTCTACCGGTCTAAGCATGGCTAAGCATTTATCTCGATTCCCCGAACTTAAATAGGATTCAAGGTATAATTTGCTGGACAAGGAGAGGATATATATGCAGCAAGTGTTTCTAACCAACTCCTATAACTTAATGCAATAAACAACATAAAGTACTCAATTGCATTTTATAAAAGGGTGGGAGACTTAGAATGCTCCGGGGCTTGCCTGGAATATGACCCAAAGTCAGTCAAGTTAGCTTGCACCGTCTTCGGGTTTGGTTCCAACATTAAGTCCTCCACGTAGTTCATCTAACGTACCTAGATGAGATGTACAATGCATATGTATAAATACATGGGAGTGCAGTAGACAATGCATCATAAACAACAAGCAATACAAGAGCAAAGTTACACTAGATGACATACACACATTAGGGAGCAAGCTATCCACGATCATACCAAACATAAGGATAACCAACATATCAAATATAACACTAATATCACAATCTCTCAGGTATAATACTTAACCATCAATAAGGGTATGAGTCACATATAGCAACACACAAAGCAAACAACTAGAACTAGAATCAACCAATTTCTGAACTGCACACAGCAGCTACAAGATTTAGGTATAACTGGAGTTATACTCATCCAAATGAAATGCAACAAGACAAATTTGGAAAGCTTATAAAATTGTCTACAATTCATCTTTAATCATCTCAGTATGATTCAAACTCTAACATAGCCAAACAATTCCATTTCTCCAATCTGGTCAGATAATTGCAGAGAGCAGCTATTTCGGAAGCTGAACAATACACAGCCATAACTCACAAACTAAAAAGGCTATGACTATGAAAATTTAACACAAGCTATATATATAGGTTATCTACAAATTTGTTATAGACAAGTTTTATATCAAGCATCATTAACAAGGTGCAATCATCAAAGCTCTATAAACTGTCCAGAAAAGCCTCCAAATGGAATAAACAGAGAAAATAATATTTCACTCATGTTTCAAACATCAAATTGGGCATAACCAATATTACCAACAGTTGACATATATTGAATAAACACCATAAAATATGATGACCACTCCTAATTAAATTATTTTCATACCCCTTTCCATTTATTTATATAACTAGGTCAAACAAGGAACTTGTATGCAACTTATACCAACAGTGTATAGTAAAGTCTATATAAAGTTGGTTACCTATTTATTTAGACTATTCATGTAGAAGCAAGTCACATGAACATGCTTATAAGGTACTAGAAGAATATGCATCAAGACCAACTTCAAGCACTTGCATACATAACTATTTATTAGCTATTGATGGTCCATCATGAGTTTAAGTTGCACATTACTTAATTAAGCTCAAAGTGCCTTAAGTCCACTTAACTATCACTACTGAAAGTTAGGAACTAACATTATTACACATACAAAACAAACTAAGTGAAGACAAACACTCCAAGCATAACACAAGTTCTAGACAGCAGCATCCCAGTCACTTCTTTGGACCATAGCTGGAGTTATATACATCAAAAAGAAGTAAACCTAGACTTTCTAGAAAGCTTAGGTAATTGTCTACAACTCTCCTATTATTATCCAAAGCTAATTCACACATTTACAAGACCAAACCACACCAATACTCAATTATGTCCAGACTTGGATATAATCTGCTATCTAACTGAGAATATCCATAAATGGAGTTCTAGACATCCAACTAACAAGATTCTTAACTCTCTAGAAAGTAAATAAAGTTAGCTAAAACTTTGCTAAGATCATCACAAGAGGATTCTACAGCTAGAGAGGTCAAATAACCTAATGAAGATACCTCTGTCCAGATTTGGACAGATTTAGTCATTCCACTTTACAACTTCACAACTGGAGATTTAGCCCACCAAAATTAGTGTTATTAGACATTTTAGAAAGCTTAGCAAAAGTACTACACATATTATATTATCTCCAAGACATGATTTCACAAGTACACAACTCAAACAAACCACACATTCAGATCTGTCCAGAGGACCTGCAAATCCTGACAGCAAATTTCTAAAATCCATAACTCCTAAACTACCAGACCTATGGTCATGAAATTTTAGGACAAGCAAGATAAATAAGTTAGCTACAACTTTTGTATTCACCACATCCACAGAAAATATCATTATCACCACATAGACATCACTACCACCAAAACTGTTCTAGCAGCCCAAATCAGCACACAAGTAAAAGGGGCTTTCATGGGGATGCTTGCTAGGGTTGGGGGAAATGAGGGAGAGGGGTTGGGGCTTGCTCACCATGGTCTTGGGGTGCTCCAACAGTAGCAGCTTGGCCAGGGATGCAGTGAGGAAGGAGATCGAGGTAGGGCTCCTCCATGGCTAGGGTTTGGAGGAGATGAACTTGGGGCTGTCCTCCTCTTCTCCAGCGAGGGTGAGGGCGTGGGGAAGGGTAGCAGCAGGTCGCCATCATCCTCCAGCAAAGGCTGGACGTCCTCCTCCCTTTCCTCTTCTTCCTCACCTTCTCCTCTCTTTTCCCCTGCTCCTCCCTTTCTCTGCTGGCCGAAATCATAGATGGGAGAGGGAGGGGCTGCTGCACTTGCTGCTGATGGAGGGGAAGAGGAGCAGCAGCAGCTGCCCTTCATGGAGGAGGGTAGGGCGCCATGAGCAGGGAGGTGGAGGAGGAGTGGAGGTGGTGCTGCTGTGTTTGAGCTGGTGGAGAGAAGAAGAAGTGGCATGGGGAAGAAAGGAGGTGCTGGTGGTGGTGTTTTATAGGAGGAGAGAAGGAATGGGTGACCAAAGATGAATTTCAGCAAGGATATCTGACTTGCAGTCCATTTTTGAGTAAGTTCTACACATTTTCAAGACTTGACCTTTAAATAAAGTTTGTTCCTTATAAAGTTTCCTACAACTTTGATTAAGGGTGCTCAGCCATGCAAAGTTTCTAGGTTACACATTTTAATCAGTCAAACAAATCAGTCCTAGAGAGTCACCTAGGTCAAACCATGACTTAGAAGCTTAATTAGATAAAATGATCAACATAAACATTATTCCATTAGGTATCCTAAGTATAGTTAAACTATTTGCAAAGTTCAAAAGACAATCATACATGTCATGACATTATATTAGCAAGCACTCCCAAACATCAAATGGCAACTAGGTAGCAAAACACAAAGAAGGGCATAATTACTTGACATGCTTATGCTTATGTGATGATGGAATGATGCTCATGACATATAATGTAAGTTGATTAGTGCAAACTAACACCTGGGGTGTTACAACCGACAGGCCGGAACTCCTCCACAATCTCTACTCCTCTACTCTATCTCTCTAATCCCTAAACAAGACTAGCTCTAGATGAACTAGTCTCTCCTAACTGCTACATCTAGATGAACTAGAACTAGATGAACTAGAACTAGATCAACTAGAGCGACCCTAACCCTAATTATATAGAGAATATGAAGCACCGGGGTGTAGAATGCCTCTAGGGGGAGCCTTGGGGCGTCATTATATAGGCCGAGGTGGAGTAAGGGGCAAGGAACCGCTACGTCATCGATCTGCGTCTTCATGTTGTGTGCACCGGTCGGATCAAACCGACCTTAGATCGACGTAGGGATGCTTTGCTTGGGTGCCAAGGAAGTGTGGGAGGAAGACTCCAGAAGGCGGTGGCCGATGCCACAGGCGCCGACCAGCCGGGTGGGGCCGGCCGGCCCCACTGACTCTCCCCGGGTCCCGCCGCCGGTGTCTTCTAGACCCTTCCCGAGTCTAATAATGATGTTTGCCGACGTGGATAAGTTTCGTGATAATTATGCACTCTAATCCCTCTTTATGTTTTTCTAAAATAATCCCTGAAAATATAGAATATGCAAAACTTCGTGAAAATTATCGGTTAAAACCCTAGACTAGTGTGTATTCATATGCCTTTTTATGTCTAAAGTTCTAATAAATATTGACGTTATCCACCGTCAACAACTCCCCCCAAGCGTACCTTTTGCTAGTCCCTTGGCAAATAACCTAGGTCTAATTACTAATAAACTTGGATCGGGAGTTGCTTTGCAAGCTTTTTTTTATTTCTTTTAAGCACACTTGCTTTTAAACATAAATTTTCCTCCTGTTTAGACAAAAAACTGCTCTTACTTTCAAACTTACCCATTTTATCTTTAACTATGGAGCGTTACAGCTTTTGCATGAGTCTTGAGCAATCGAAAGATAGAACAATCAAGTCAAGCACTATGTCTCAAATTCTTTTACAAAGACCAATATTCTGGAGTTTTGTAAGTTTTTAAAATAAAACTCAGAGCATGATTGTATGACACCCTCAAGTCTCTTAATATATAGTATTCATGGATCTCACTGAGGCATTAATAATGTCATGCCTTCCTACAACTAAGCATTTATAGTGGAGCTCGTAGGAGTGGCAATAACAAGGATGAATATACTTGCAATTCATATATTGTAAAGTCAAACAATGGATCCACAGAGAGTCAAATCATACAATCAAATCAAGATGTGCATGTGTATGGAATATAATGGATAGGTGTATATATGGTTTTTAGTGGCTAATTCTAATTCTACCTTTGCTCTTTTGAAAATAACTCCCTCCTTTAAAACTTAGAACTTTTCACGGAAAAAAAGCATGGGCTATCTTTATTCTCTCTTTTTTTTCTTCTTCTTCTCTCTTTTTTTAATACTTTTGCATAGCCACATGTATCCTTTGAATAAAAATAATTGGAGAGATAATGATAAGAAATTAGAGCAATTAAATGGGGGTTGTCCTATAGGGTATATTTTTGGGTGTTTACTCCCAAAGTAGGAGAAAAATATTTTTAAGGTGGATCTGGATGAAAGTGGAAATAACTCGCTTACATCCCAGAGTAGGAGTAATGCATATGTGGTTAGAGTTTGTAAGTGATCTTGATTTTAAAAAAGCATGACAAGGCTCTCATAAGGTATACAACAAAGGTTGACTAAACTCAATGCAAAGCAAGCAGCATGAATGCACAAAGGTTTTTCTAACTCTAAATGTATCATATATGGCTTTGGTAGAAATTCAAACTTTATCATAAAAGAGCTTATCATGTAAGATTTTGGGTTTTCAAAAATAAATCTCCAGAACTTAGTAATGCTAGGAATAAGATAAATAGCAGCTTAGACCTTTATGTATCATATCAATCAATTACCTAGACTTAGCTCAAACATATGCCTCCATAAATTTCAGGTTCAGAGTAAATTCTAATATCAAAGTAGTCATGTCCAAAACTCAGGAGAATTCATGGTTGAAGGCTAGGCACTTAAAAGGAATTATGGTAGAGCAACTATTTATCATCTTCAAGACAAAATTTTAATGTTCTCCAGTTTTTATTTGACTCTTAATAACTAGACACACTCTATGATCACACCTTAATATATAGATAAGTATTTTATTTTTGATTTTAATTTATTATTCATCTTTTTTATTTCTATTGGACTCACATGACTCTAAAGACATGGATCTTCATGTGCCCATATATTTTTGGTATTTTTATATTTTTCTATGATACTATTGTGAACCTTCATGTGCTCACATATTTTTAGTATTTTATGACTATATAAATTAGACTCCATAATCGTCTAGGTATAGTTACCTGATAACTAAGGGATGCTCCTCCCCCAAGCTAGATGTTTGCAATACTTGGTGTTGATGATCTTTAGAGTGAGCTAACCGGTAGCATCCTGGTGGGTACCGCTAATAGACTCTCTCCTTGTCATAATGTTGTTCCTGCATAATTACACTCCAACAAGAAAACCAAAACTTGAGGCTCGAATTTAATAAGAGGTTAGCGATTAGCCAATAAGTAATTGATTATTCTTATGAGTTCATTTTAAATTGACAAGTTCTAGCAGGATTCTCTTTTTAGGATTTTCTAGTTTAATTATATAGAAATAAAATATGTGTGCATGATGTATAGTTATATTTTTATACCACCACAGAGAATATTTATTTTTATGGGGTTTAGGCTTTTCATAATGCAAGAAAGTGAATACAGGAGCTATTATTATTTTTTATGCCACCACAGTTTTTCCACTCTTATGTATCTCTCCATCTTGAGAGATAGAGGTCTTGATAGTTGCATAACTCTAGTGATGGTAATGTCATTTTTGTTCTTTGATTTGGCCAGCAGGTTGAAGTAGAGTTTTAATAGAAGCTGGCAGCATCTTGCTCCGTGTGCATGTTCCACAGAACTTTCACTTGTAGAATTAATAAACTTTGCTCGATGTGTTGTTCTCGTTTGCAAAACCAAGATAGAGATCAAGTGCATGGGCTCTGCTTGTGGAAAAACACCAACAGAACCAAATCTATTTCTTTATTTATTATTTCTCCATCCTTAGGCACATTAAACAAGATAAAGTTAGTGTTACATGAATTGTTTATTTATGTCATGAGTGGTAAGATCAAAAAATTAAGCATTTAATGTTGCATTTAAGTTCATATGACGTAAAAGAGAATGAAATTGGTTAACCAATAGAAGGATTGTCTATCTTTATATAAATCTTCAAATAAGTATGACTATCATCTTCTTAAGATCGAATATAATGTTTTAGCTTGTTTGGTTAAGACTGAGATTAAGAGAACGGTGCCATAAATAATTTTAAAGAACAAAGCATGTTGAGTTAATTTGGTTAATCGATTTTCGTTGTAACTCTAACATGTTTGTGTCTACATTTATGTGTGCACCAAGATCAAGAGGAGAGCCAGATATTACCTTCATTATTAGAGTGTGACGACACTAAGTGATGAAGGGTAAATGACTAGTGGTCCTTTCTCTTGCATCTTGAGTTGTTCATGGACATCTTGTCTCCTCTCGTTGCACTTATTCTTTTGCCATCTTTTATTTCTTTAATCTTTTGATTCTTTTTCACTCCAGTCATTATTATGTCTACAACAGATTTGTGGACAACACATACCCAAAGGAGTATACAACTTTTGCACATAGGTTGCTTGTCCGATATTTTATTTTGTTCTATCTATGCTAATGAAAAGAAAGTATTGATATTGTTTTAGCATAGATCCTGCTTCATATAGACATGGCTTAAGGTAAAGTAACTTGTAGTAAAAGATAAAGTGAATGAATCATTAATGCTCACAGTTCTTTTATTCATGATAAATGAGCTGTGTCTTCTTCTACAAAGTTATTAAAGTTCAGCATGTGCCCTTTCTCATCTCTAATTCAAATTTATCTCATGACTTACCCAAATTAATTTTAAAAAGTTTTTTACTGCAGGGGTTAGCCCAATAAAAATATCCAATATCTACTACAACAATTTCTAGTTCAATAACCAAGCTAAACTCCATGCCTAATTTTGGTTAAGGAAGGCTAATTAACCTAAGCACCACATTTAATTCAAAAAGCCTTTAAAAGTATGTATACTACATCCAAACTAAATCTTACTATAGCAGACAAAGGTAATATAAAAGCACTTATAGAGATTGTTTATTCAAAATAGAGATAAAAGAGCATGGTTAACAAATTGAATAAAGGTAGAGACAACCAATATTAGCAACATGGGATTTTCTAAATAAGGCCATTCCCCAAAGCTGGATTTTGCAAAGCAAAATTAAGTTTGATGGATTAATTTGTATTATGATCGGTTGGTCATACACTGCACCGCCATGAGCTATTTTCTCATTTCAAAACTGAAATGGTTAATGATAAAAATATCTAAAGGAATATTTTGATAATTATATTTCTATGCTAAAGGTGCAAGATCAATTCATTTTTTAAGAGTGGTTATTTTGGGACATAAAGTTGTTCTTGGGAAACCTTCTAATTATCTAGTTGGTGAAGGGGCTTCCTTTAGAATATTAGCCTTTGTGCACCTATATCAAGATTACAACGAGATCTACAATATTTATGATAAACATATGCATCTGCAACCACCCTTTCAATGATTTTATGAACAGGTAGAATGAGAGGGTTAAAAATCTCGTGTAGGGTAATGTTATAGAGACTAATTGATCCTGAAGATTTCTCATATGAGCATGGATTCGATGAAGCGTTAATGAGATAATTCCCATGCTCATCGATGTGATCTTCCTTTTCAAACTTTAAGGGTGTTTCTTCATAGATGTCTTTAGGCAGCAAGTTTGCCTCTATTATTTTATGCCTATGATATTTATTGGATGTTTTATTTTCTAGGATTTCCCATGAATCGATGTCTCCCCTGGTTGGTCTCATCTAAAGCTTCCTCTAAACTTGGGTGAGTTCTGTTTATTAAAGAAATTGATTTAAGCTCACTATTTGAATTTAAACTAAGTTTAGATGCTAGTGCTAAAGCTTCATCCTCTTCCATCAATTCTTTTACAATAGCATATGTATTTCTAGTATATTCTACGCATTCTTGTAATTGCCGTTGCTCTTCTTGGGCATTTCTATAATCTTCATGACTCTTATTCTTGAGATGTCTTGATGGATTTCTCGGGTCATTATGAAGTTTAGTAGAAAGAGCATAAGAAGGTTCATTGGGGTCAAGGATGGGTTTGAAGATATTTACTGTGGGCATAGAAGGGGAGAAGATAGAATTTATTTCTGAGTGCCATGGTTCTCCTTCTATAGCATCACTTGATATGTCATCCTTGAACTCTTCCCAGTGTCTTTCAGGAGGGAAAGAAAGTTGACGACACTTTTTCCAAGATGCTCTTCTGAGAAGATCTGATGTGTATTGATTTACGAGTATCTTAGCTAACTGGAAGTCTAAATCATCAAAGTGGAATTTCAAAGGTTTAGGATTGATAGCTAAATCTTGGGAATGGAATGATTGTGTTTTAGCTACTAAGACTTCAGTGTCTAGTTCGGGTGATAAGTTCTTCTCTTCCTCGAGGAGCTCAGAATAGGCTTGAACAACCTTTTCTATCATAGGCCCTACTTCAGTTATAGATAAGTGAAGAAAAGCTCCTCCAGAGGCTAAATCAAGAGATTCCTTAGATTTCTTGGTAAGACCCAAATAAAAATGTTGAAGAAGCATGAGGTCTGGTAAACTAAGGTTAGGGCCAAATGTAACAAGTTCATTAAAACGATCCTATGATGTACTAAGAGATTCTTGTTCTAGTTGCCTAAAAGTTAGAACCTCTTTCCGAAGGTTAACTACTCTATGGATGGAAAAGAAATATAAACAAAATTTAGAGTATAATGTTTCCCAATCATCTTGCATACTCCCTACGGCTCGATTATACCAACGTTTGGCTCTTCCTAAGTTAAGGAGAACGGAAAAAGCTTCCATCTAATAGTCTTATCGGACATGCCAAAAATGCGCAAGCATGTACAAAATCTGCTCGAATTCGTAAGTGTGAGTATGGATTTTCGTTACCTTCTCCCGAGAAGGGTTTATTCTGAATCATATTAATTAAACATGGGCGCAGCTCATAGCCAGGTGTTATGATAGGTTCATTAGATTTTGGTGGCCCGAAGCATTCACGCATGCCATAAAGACTGATAGGAATAGAATTAAAAGCATCCATGAGGATGAACACAAAAATAATGAAGAGAATGGGATAAAATAAGAAAAGATAAAAGTATAATACAAGATTAAGCTAGACTAAGTCAAAATCAGCAAACCGTTCCCCGGCAACGGCGCCAAAAATGCTTGTTGGTATAAATTAACTGTTATACTGCTCTCCTTTAAATAAGATTTAAGTAAGATTATCCGCAAGCGCACAGATATTATACCAGTGTCACATTTTACCTGGAGGTTTTAAATATCGTATTCACAGGGAACAGTTGTGATGATGACAAAGTCTATAGTCTTCACCCTATAATTAGGCTAGATAATATCAAGAAAGAGGAAATAGCTATTAAACTCTAGTTCTGACAACCGGTAAGCTTTGTATAGTACCGTTCTAACTGGGCAAGTAACCCGAATAGAAGAAATAGAGTAATCTCCTACCAAGCACCTATAAGCTTATCAATCCTATCAACGGGAAGTGGACTGCAGAGGATTCAATGAAGCTATAAAGTCACCTTCGTGAGCTACCACTATCCGGCTAATCAGGGGACATCCACAAGCAATCATAGCCCAGACACCACGTCTACACTACGAAATACTACTTCAACCAAGTAATGACCAAGATCAAAGCACTCAATATGAGCTGTGAACCAAAGAACAAATAAAAACAACTGCTTACTTGAATCGAAATGTTAAATACAAAAGTACCTCAGAACGCAGCTCTGGGCGAGGAAGCTGAATCCAGATGAATACAGCCACGAAGAAGCACCGACAGGTCGGAACTCCTCCACAATCTCTACTCCTCTACTCTATCTCTCTAATCTCTAAACAAGACTAGATCTAGATAAACTAGTCTCTCCTAATTACTACATCTAGATGAACTAGAACTAGATGAACTAGAACTAGATCAACTAGAGGGACCCTAACCCTAATTATGTAGAGAATATGAAGCAATATGAAGCACCAGGGTGTAGAATGCCTCTAGGAGGAGCCTTGGGGCATCATTATATAGGCCGACGTACAGTAGGGGGCAAGAAACCGCCACGTCATCGATCCGTGTCTTCATGTTGTGTGCACCGTTGGATCAAACCGGCCTTAGATTGACATAGGGGTGCTTTGCTTGGGTGCCAAGAAAGCGTGGGAGGAAGACTCCAGAAGACGGCGGCCAGATGCCACAGGGGGGCGCCGATCGGCGCCGGGGTGGAGCCAGCCAGCCCCACCTGGACTCCCCTGTGGGTCCCGCTGCTTCGGGTGTCTTCTAGACCCTTCCTGAGTCTAATAATGATGTTTGCCGATGCGGATAAGTTTCGTGATAATTATTTACTCTATTCCCTCTTTTATGCTTTTCTAAAATAATCCCTGAAAAATATAGAATATGCAAAACTTGTGGAAATTGTCAGTTAAAACCCTAGACTAGTGTGTATTCATGTGCCTTTTCATGTCTAAAGTTCTAATAAATATTGACGTTATCCACCGTCAACACGGGCCCTTCCCCGCCAGGGCCAGACTCCTCCTCACGGAGGATCTCCGACGCAGCCTGGAGGATCTCTTCTGTTGAGCGCCGCTGGTCCACACCAGTCAGCCAAGAGCTGTCGGGGACATCCGACACGTAGATAGCCCGGTCTGGCACACGATGCTTACGGCGTTAGCACGCAAAGAGACATAAATGCAGCAATATCACCACATCAAAACTTACCACAGGCTGCGGGTTGCCCAAGCTGTCGGCTGCTGCATCCCGGAGCTTCTCAGCTCGGTGCCGCCAGCGAAGAACGCGCCCAGCCACCGGAACGCGGCCTCCTTCATCAGCCGCTCTAGCACCTCCCGAGTCATGTCGGTGTAACCATAATACTCGTACGCCGGGTGCACCCGCTCCTTGCATGGCTGGACACGCCGTAGGACAAAATTAATCGCCACGGCCACCCCCGTCAGATTCATGACGCGGATGATCCCGAGCAGCTCCTCCACCTGGCCCATCTCCACGGAGGTAGGGCGCTCGGTCCGATTGTCGTTGGCGCTCCACTACTCGTTCACCTCATTGGAGACCTGCGGCTCGGATTGCCGGGTGATGAACCATCTGAAGTTCCACCCCTTCATCATGGTGTTAAAAGCAGGCCGAGGTATTGGTTCTTCATGCCGTCGCGGAGGCAAAGATAGAGGCCCCCAACCACCTTGGGCGAGCCGGATCCAGTAAAAGCCCTCAGGCAGAAGTGATAGCGGAAGAGATTGAAATGGGGATAAATGCCAAGGAAGGCCTCGCAGAGGTGGATGAAGACAGAAAAGATGAAGAATGGTGTTGGGGCGGAAATGTATGAGGCGAATCCGGTAGTAACCGAAAACTTTCGGAGAAAAGGATACGCCCGGCAACTCGAAACCCCAAATGAAGTAGTCCGCGAACACCACCCAACTCGTTGCCATTAGCGTGGGTGGGAAACGACTCACCGACGGTAGGCCGCCCGGCCAGCTCCTTTCGAAGAACGCCGCATGGACCAGCTCCCTCGAGGACCTTCTCGGGCGCAGTGGACGACACCCACCTGTGTTGATGTGCGGCGGACCATCACGCCCTAGATCGCCGCCCTCGCGCCGCCCGCCCCTCCGGCCGCTTTTGTCGCCCGGCCATTGCCGGATCTAGGGTTCTGGTGATCTTGCCAAGGGCGATTCGAGAGGGCGGACGCGCTTGCGGAGAGAGTGGGAAGGCGGCGTTTTGGGTGAGGCGTGCGAAGGAAGAAGAAGTAAAAGACAGTGACAAGGCATGATGAGGCACGGCCCGATCTTTCGAGAGGTATTGATAAGTTCGATTTGTGGAGAACTTCGACGTTGGCGATCCAAACTTCAAATCGATTACCGATTCGAACCCCGCAAATCGTTACACCATCGCTCCATTGGTTATCAACCAAGCACAACTTGATTGACCTCGCCAAGAAGGCTGATCCCGCAGTTTAATCGAAGAACACAAGCAAGAAGGTTTCAACACGCAATTTGAAATTGCAAATATGAATGAAGCGAATATCAATTGAAGGGTCAAGAACACGGTTCCAAAGGACTAATCGGCACAAAGTGGAGGAGATCAAGAACGGGGGCCCTGGATCACTGCAAAAGGAATTGCCTTCACAGTTACAATGAATCAATCAAGTTTCACGATGGAAAACTCAAACTAAACAAAACCCAAGTCTATTTGGCGGTGGCTATGAAGATATAAATGTCCTAGGGTTGGAGGCGCACCAGGTGGCGCCCACAACATGGGCCACAAGCCCAATTCGATACAAGGCCAAATGGGCCCAAAAATAGATGTTGCAGCACCTTTTCGTGGTCACATAGCATGATCCACGAATGTTCTGGAGCTAGGACCAGAACCAAACTGACGGCATTGTCGCCCCTTTCCAACGCATATTCACACGCCTTTGTTTCGATGTCTTATGAGAGAATTATGATCAAAACACCGATGACGGTTCCGCTGAATCCGAAAGTGACGTGGCAGTGAGTTGGAGATGAGTTGCAACTTGGAAGACCCGGTTGAACTACGACCACAAACACAATCCTAAACCAGCAACAAGACTCGACCACGGACACAAATTCAACAAAGCAAATCTGAAAACGAAATTGCAAGGCACAAAGGGTGATAGGACAGCAGAAATTAAAATATTTTTTGGGCTTTTTGTGGACTCTAGGTAATGAACAAATATGAATCTAAGGCAAACGAGAGATTATACCTCGCGGTAAACCTGAAATATCTGATACCAATTGATGAGACACGGCCTGATCTTTCGAGAGGTATTGGTAAGTTCGATTTGTGGAGAACTCGACGTTGGCGATCCGGCTTCAAATCGCACACCGCATTCAACCCCTCGCAACCGCTTACACCATCGCTCCGTTGATTATCAACCAAGCACAACTTGATTGACCTCGCCAAGAAGGCTGATCCTGCAAGTGAATCAAAGAACACAAGCAAGAAGGTTTCAACACGCAATCTGAAATTACAAATATGAATGAAGCGAATATCAATTGAAGGTTCAAGAACTCGGTTCCAAAGGACTAATCGACACAGTGGAGGAGATCAAGAACGGGGGCCCTGGATCACTGCAAAAGGAATTGTCTTCACAGTTACAATGAATCAATCAAGTTTTACGATGGAAAACTCAAACTAAACAAAACCCAAGTCTATTTGGCGGTGGCTATGAAGATATAAATGTCCTAGGGTTAGAGGCGCACCAGGGGGGCGCCCACAACATGGGCCACAAGCCCAATTTGATACGAGGCCAAATGGGCCCAAAAATAGGTGTCGCAACAAATTTTCGTGGTCACACAGAATGATCCATGAATGTTCTGGAGCTAGGACCAGAACCAAACTGACGGCATCATCGTCCCCTTTCCAACGCATATTCACACGCCTTGTTTTGACGTCGTATGAGAGAATTATGATCAAAACACTGACGACATGTCTGCTGAATCCGAAAGTGACGTGTCAGCTGAGTTGGAGATGAGTTGCAACTTGAAGAAGACCATGGCGTCGGTGTGTCCAGCGTGGCAATGTCCTCATCAAGGCATGGCCCTTAAATAGCCGTCACTCATGGTAGTCTCATTGGGTGCCGCACCACGCCGCTTCGCCTCCCCTCCGTGTGGAACCGCGCCACGTCGCTTCGGATCCGTCCGCCGAATCTGGGCCAGGCGTGTTTTTCCCCGGAGCGCGTTGAGTCAGGCAGGCCCAGTGGGCCAGCCCGTGGAGCGTAGGTAGTTGAACGCAGGCCGGGTGGACTGCCATGCGAAAGTTCCCCAATAGGTTTTTGACAATAAGGTCGAAAGTGCAAAGTTGATTCACAGCCTCGGGGACTATGACGAAGGAAGCAGAGTTAACCCCATATTTTGACAAGTTTGATCCTGGCACCGGATTCATGCTTCACCTACTGTCAGTCTCGGGGACTACGTGGTACCACGTCACCTTGATGACTTCGGCGTGGTACACGCCACCCGCCCCGGATTTTTTCTTTTCTCTCTCTTGAGCACCACGCGTCTCTCTGACAAGTGGGCCCATGTGCGCCTATCTTCCTAGTAGTTGCCACAACACGCTCCAGCGGCTCCATCCCTCACAGATGACAGAGAATCCGAGCGTGTCTTTCGACCGCCATGACACCGACCCAGAATGACCGGTTGGATTCACCAAACGACAAGGATTTCGTCGTAGACATCAGTTGGGCAGCATGCTTGCTCCGAGGAGGCGCTCGAAGGTCCCTGAACTTGGGTCAAGACACGCGAGGCGCGGGGACTAGCCGCGGGGGATTGCTCCCCCCCTCCCTCGAGAAAGGGGCTCGGGCCGACGGTCGGCGAGGCCCAAACGTGGAAGACGGGCCCGCAAGTGCATGCGACCCGTGCGCCGCACGGATCGGAAGACAAGATTGATCCACTCGAATTAATAGAAGGATTAGTTACCTTGTAAAATCGATCTCCCCTTTCGGCCGATTGATACGCCTTGTCGGGAAGATCGGATCCGATTGATCTCCGTAACCCCGCCCCGCTATATATAAGGCGGGCAAGGACCCCCCGAAACAGATGAGTCACCTCTCACCATAATCAACCACCGTGTCCACAGACTAGGTTTTACGCCATCCCGATGGCCCGAACCCCGCCTAAAAACCCATGTCTCGTGTTTACTTTCTTGCTTTAATCTCGCGCACCTCACCACCCTCGATCTCATCGACTACCTCGGGTACCCCCCTTGGTAGGCCGACCGTGATATCGCCGATGTGTGGTTCGTGGTTTCACTCGGCTTCATTGTGCCGATTATGATGATTCATTCAATCCAGGTTGTTAAGCCAGCCATTGTTCGCTAGTCCTTAGTGTTGCTTTGTCGCATAAATGGTCAATTCATCAATTGCATGTGAAAAATGCCTTTCTTCATGACAATGAGTAGCCCTCTCGATTTGTGGTCTCAAGCAAAGCTTTGCGCATCTAGTATAGTCAGTTTGCCTCTCACCTATTATGTTTGGGATTTATTAGGGCTCGGTCTAACACATCCCTCTTCATCTATCAACATTACCCTGATTTGGCAAGTTAATCCTCTATGTTGATGACATTATACTCACTACCTCATCGACGCACCTCTTCTTCACCGCATCATTGCAACCCTCATTAGGAGATCTCGATGAAGGACCTTAGTCCCCTTGATCATTTTCTTGATGTGACCATTATCAATAGTGGTGGCACCATGCCAATTGATACTTCTACCAAAGTTTCCAAAGATGGCCCTTTCCCCGGGGTCGATGTGATAGATTATCACGCCCTAGCCGGTGCCCCCCGCAAGATCTCATATTCACTAGACCGACGGTGCCTATGTTGTTCAGCAAGTGTTTCTCCTTATGCATGACCCTCGCAAGCCTCATCTTGCCTTGATGAAGCGGATGCTACAATGTTCGGGGGCACTTTTGTTTTGGCTACGCCATCTTGTTCTTGAGCTTCCTTGCCAATTCGCTAGGGCTTCCGACCGTGACAACGTGAGTGCCATCTATTTATCCACTAATCTGCCCAACATCAGCACACCAAGCATATCAATGTTGATCTCTATTTTGTTTGTGACAAGGTAGGGCAGTTTATGTTCTACATGTACCAACCTCATCTTTGTACATCGATATCCTGCACCAAATGGCTTTCGACCTCTGTCTTCATCGAGTTTCGCTTATCTCAATGTTCGTGGATGGATGAGGTTGACGTTGAGACTAAGGGGGTGTTAGACATATCAATCCAATCCTTATAATCACAAAAATATCTTTTGTATCGGCGACAACAATCATGATAGGACATTTCTTTTGTATCATGATATTTCCTTTTTGTATTATCAGTATTTTGTTTAGTTGTAAGGCCAGTCTCAATGGGGTTTCATAGGGCGTTTCATGCACATTTAATAGGGTGCCACATCAAGAAACTACATGAAACGAGTAGGAGAGAGAAGGTATTCGTTTCATCCCCACGACACGAGTCCAAATGGCCAGCGTTTCCAACGCGTGAAACGAGACGAAACCCGCGTTGAGGCTCTCGGGCGCTTTCATCGAGACGAAGACGCCGGGCGCTGGGAGGCCTCGCCACCGCACCTCACCGGTGAGGTGCTCGCCTCCGTCGCGAGTGTTGGCCGCGGGTGCGCCGCCCCGCCCGGGAGAGCCCCCAGCGCGGTCCCTCTTGCTCGGCCGGCGAGAGCATGGAGGAGATCGGCACGCGCCACGGTCCTCCGCCGCTTGATGACATTGCCGCTCACCTCATCGACGCCTTTCACCGATCATGTGCAACCTCATTTGAGATGATCCGCATGAAGCGACCTTTAGTCCCCTTGATATTTTCTTGATGTGCTGGGAGCAATAAGTGGGTGGCACCATGCGGACGGATGCGTTCCGTGGCAAAGTTTCCGAGATGGCCCTTTCCGTGGCCGATGTGATCGATTATTCACGCACTAGCGAGCGTCGCCCCCCTCGTGGGAATCTCATATCGACTAGACTTGCGGCGAAGGCGCTATGTTGTTCCGCCAAGTGTTTCTCGTTATGCATGGCGTGGCGCCGCGCATCTTGCCTTGATGAAGCGGATGCTGGGCGAATGTTCGCCCGGCCACGGCAGCGCCATCTTGTTCTGCGCGCCGCCGCGCGCGGCGCCCGGCTCAGTAAGCGCCATCTATTTATCCCGGCTCCGCCCAACATGGCGCCCCCCCGCCTCCCGCCCAGGCGCCAGGCTCCGCTAGCCGTGGGTGCCGGGCTCCACCGGCCATGAGCTGCCCCCACGCCCTAGAGCGAGCGAAGTCCTAGGCTCCCGCTCAGCGGGTGAGTTTTGATGCGCCGCCGCGCCGCTGGCCATGAGTGAGGACGACGGGGGGCCTCCTAGCTAAAATGGACCTTTTCCGCGAAGCTAGACATCGGCGAGGTTTTCAAATGATATATTAGAAAATTGAAAGCATTATGGATGGGAAGAAATGGTGGGACCCACGAATAGCTAAAATATATCTTTGAAACCCGCAATGAAATTATGCATTGATAGACTTTGTTTCGTGAGGAGTGTCATATATTGGAAACTGCGGGATGAAACCTCCCATTGAGACTGACCTAACATGTACTCCGTGTATCCTGCCGGTGTGACTAATAGAGTATTCATTGCGTGATCAATTCTAATCCGACAATGGGTGATTAATTCTAATTCTACACGCTTTCACGCTCATGCAGCATGCCACTGCTAGAAGACAACGCAGCCGTGTGGGGCCGATAGGGCTGGACTCGAGCACTCCCGCAGCTCACAGCTCTTGCAGGAAACGAAGCCCGCTCTCCTAATTACTCCTATCAACAAAAAAATGAAATGGAATGACACTATTTATAGGACACCAAATCCAATCCAACCAGTTCCGGTCCAACTTGGGATTTTAACTCTGTCATGCACTCATGCCAGCCTTCCAGCCGTTTCGTGCTTCCCTGGGCCACGCGTTCGTGCGCCTGGTGGGCTCGCAGACCAGCGGCCCCATCTGGGCTCTGCTCCAGGCCGCCCGCTGGGCCTTTGCTGGGTCGCCTGCCCACGCGAGCAGCATGTTGCAGCAGGCCGGGCTGGTAGCCACGAACCATGGACATAGAACGTGCGCACTTATGCATCTATCTATCTAATCTAAGGCCATGCGCACTAGTTATTTGTTGTTCCAATCTTCATTGAGTATCTTAACGATCCCAAATGAAAAAAAAATTAAACTATAAAACTTGTAGATATCATTGATATCTACAATTTTCAAGTAAAAATATCTTCTTTGACACCTTTTAAGCAAATTTAATCTTCGTGGAAGCGTGCTCAATCATTTGAAACTTTAAATTGTTTTTTTTGAGCAACTTCAGCACCTTAAATGTAAAAACTCAAAATTAGAAGATTGGTGATCTCATTGGGTGCCACAACTTTGATATAAAAAGTATCTTCCTTTTACACCATATAAAAAATATATTAGTTTTCTAATATGACAAGTGCTAGTACTTTCGATTATTATGCGGCTAAAATTTTATATTATCTTTTAAGTATCTTAAAATCTTCAAATAAAAAAACTCAAAACTAGAAAATTGCGTCACTCATCGAGATCTACAGTTTTTATATAAAAATAATCTCCATCCGACGCCCGTATTGAAAAGTTATGTTTTTTAAGCTAGAATCTTGTCATGCCACCGTCCACGCCAATGGGAGTAGCGTGAAAGGTTTTCCACATCGAAAACGTCATCCAACATGAAAGATCTTGTTACATATGGTGCGACAAATAAGTATCGGTCACGACAACCAAAAGGATCGATCAACAAATTTTATTTGACAACGGTTATTATTAAAATATTGTGTAAAAAAGATTAATAAGTAAAAAAAACTCCCTGCAGCCTGCAGCAATCCGCGCGCGGGGTCCCAGTGGTCCTGTAGAAAGCTCCTAGAGCAAGTGAGCAACATGCCCCAGTGGTGAGTCCGCGAGTGCAACGCAAGTGTGCCATGCAAAACCTGTGATCTCTCCTCAGTCATCACAAGACGCCATGACGCTGCATGACCGATCCATCTGCAGCGATGCTTCCGAATCCAGACCATCCGAAGAACACACAGGTTCATGTTGCACGGTTGCAGCAAACTTGAAACTTGCTGGAGCTTCGCATCATTTCACACGAACCGATGCTCCAGCACATGCAGGCTCTTCTTGGAAACTTGCTGGAGCTTCGCATCATCATCGCAGGCATGATTGCTGCTGGTTATTTTGTCTCTGTGCCAGGGCTCATGTGACTCTGGAGCACGAGAACAAAACACTGCTCGTGCGAGGCCATTCATTAGCTTGGAGCTTAGAGCTAGTCCTGAGCATGTGATGTGTGTTGTTTGTATCTACGCGTCACTTCACAGTTCATACAGCATAGAACTATATGGGCTTAATTATAGAGGTTACGAGCGAGGCTGGTTCATGTGTTGCCCAAATTAAGTTACTGTTAGATCGGTCATAGACGGCGATAGTTGCTGGAAACGGAGTTCAGATTAAAGCTTAATTAGGCAGCAAATAGTTTTCATGATACAACCGTGTATTGCCTATTTAATTTTAATTTAGGTATATATTCTTCGTGATACAAATAAATTTCCATGGCTTGGAACTAGGAAGCGAGTAACATACAAAGCGGACACTGAATCTTAGTCTTTTATACCCCAAAGCTGAAACTCCCATATATGCATGCAGAATTGCAGATCCCACGGAATCAAACATAATAGTACAGTATGAAGCTGCACATGCTGCGCTTCTTGTTCTTGATGAAAATGGATCGGATGAAGGACGGGATATATCATATTTGTTTGTCATACACTTTTATGGCGTTTCGGTTAAAGATTCAATCAGCGGATAGATGGATCAATCATGCGGTTGGATAATGCAAGGTTGGATATCGACATCATAAATATGCAATTTGATCACTTCACTATCCATGTCGTACGGATCGGTTTCGCATCTCTCTTTGAATGTCCGGAGCGTGACTGAATACTAAGGGGATAAAAAACATGTGTTTTCACAATTGCTGTAGCAAAACACTACAATATGTGTGTTCAAAATATCCGCAGTGATTTAGATCCCTATTTTCTAGTAATCCATTTGTCTGCCTGCTTCAAATGAAGGGCCACACTTGTGGATACTTAAAAATCGGTGGCTGCTTTTGTACATTGTCAGAGGCAACAGACACTCATTTATGGCGTTTCGGTTAAGATAGGATCAGCGGATTAGATGGATCTAATTGACGTGATGGCCTTTCTGGTTGGATAATGCAAGGTCTTGTGAAGGTTAGTGTCTATCATAAAGGTGGCCATGTGATCACTTCACTATCCATGTCGTGGCGGATCGGTTTCGCATCTCTCTTACACACACACACACACACACTCATGACTATAACAGAACAAATCGGTAACGAGCGGAAATCTTTTCCTGCTCATGGGACTCTGAATATGTTTGGCCAAACTTCCGCATTATGAAACTAAAAATGAGCCAAGATTTTCATGGCATTTTCCAAGCATTGAAAAGGCACAAACATATGGATATGGTGCAGTATCCCTGGAGTCGTACAAAGACGAGTTTCATGGCAGGAGAGCAGGTAGCTGGGCTGCAGATGAATGCGCTGCCCAATCTCCCTGTCCTTCGTGACCACAGCAGCGCGCAATCTTTGTGACAGAGCATCATCATCAGATCCCTGATCTCTGACCTCCATCTAACTCTTCAAAGTGATACGTATACATGCACATACTTTTTCAGAGAATGGGCCATGGACAGCACAAATCCAGTAATGATGCACGTACTGCCCATACGGTTTCGAGCTACTGTAGCTATTTATCCTACTACACGCTTCGTGCAACATGCACCCAATTGAACTCACTGTGCGCGCCTCAGTACAGTTGCAACGCTGTCTGCCTAGGTTGGGCCTGCTGAGCGCATCTAGGGCGCCTGTTTGGTTCGCAGCATGGCCTAGGGACGCTCGTCCAGGCAGGTCGATCCCAAATCGACGGCCTAGGAGCTGCCTAGTCTGTTTTTTTTTTTTCAAAAGGGCAGCAAAAGCTTTGCCACAATTTTTACATGTTCCAAGGAAAATACAGATGCGGAAATAAGCTACCTTTTTGTCGTTGGATTTGTGCTTGCAGCCACACAAGAGGCGCCTGCTGCTGTCTAGGTTCCTTGCTTAAAAGATGGAGAGGAGAGGTGATCTTTTGGGCTATATATAGCTTGCAAAGCCAGCAATATCGAAGCAGACAGAGACAGTAGTTGCGACCGAACTCTATGCTCGAGTGCAAGCAGTCAGCAGATAGAATATCACCTTGGTTGCACACTTGCACCACTGCCGAAATCGTACGTGCATACATATAGACCCTCACCCTACGAATGGAATGATCATGGCCGTTGAGCTGGAGTTGCGTTGAAGCAAAGGTAATTTAGATTCTCTGTACGTACGTCCAGTGCGTGCAAAAGTGCTAGGTGCAGCTCTTTGGAGTTGGGACCGAACAGTGAAAAAGGTCAAAAGGGACCATCAGTATGGCTGGCCGAATAAGGGCAGCTAGATATGCAGCAATTTTCAGATAGGGGACCTGCGTACGTCCAGTCCAGGCAATCCTCTCACTGCAGCTCTGCGTTGGCCTTGGTACCATATATACAAGCGTACAAATACAGAAATACTCATTATACATGTACGACCATGTGTGTGTCAGTATCGCTGTGTGTAAGTGAGTGGCTACTGCGATTTGATACACGCTTTGGTAGTTATGGTACCAAACATGTGGTTGTGCATGTACTATGAGTTAAGGTTTTAGTAGAGTAAGAAGAAAAATATAGATTATGAGGTTTGAGAATTCAAAACTTAGACGTACAAAACAATTGTCTTTTAAGTAAATGACTCTTCAAGCTATGTAGGGAGGAGGGATGTGGCAGGATGACTTCCTTAGAAACAAGTACCTTAAGAATAAAACTTTGAGCCAAGTAAATAACAAAACTGGTGACTCACACTTTGGTTTAGTCATATGAGAGTCAAGAACCATTTTCTTCGCCTAGCGAGGTTCATGCTAATCATTACTAGGAACCAAATTAAGATTTGAGGAAGATAAATGGTTAGGTGTCTAGACTTCTAAAATGCACTATCCGAATTTCTATAATATTGTGCGATGTAAGAAAGTGACAATGGCCAAGGTTCTTAGTTTAACTCCGCTTAATGTATCATTTAGGAGGGCATTAGTGGGAAACAAGTTATCTGATTAGCACAACTTAGCTAAGAGAGCAGAACATATCAATCTAACTGGGGTTTTGGATTTGTTTGTAAAAACGGATCTTTCTAGGTTAAGTCAATGTATCATCATATTATCAATAATGCTATAAAGGTTACATAAGAAATATGGCATACAAAATTCCTCTCTCGAAATAAAAATTTTCATATGGTATTTAAAAAGGGAAGTAATTCTCACTAGAACTAGAATGTTAGTAGTGTTGCAGCTTTTGTGATAAAAATGAAACTATCCAATATATATTTGTTCTTTGAATGTCATTATGGCAATTTCCTTTGGCGTGCAGTCCATGTTGTGTTTGGAATCAATCCGCCCTGACATTCTTACCATCTATTTGTCAGTTGGTCAAAATTGGGGGCAAAACCAAAATGTAGCCTTATTGGCTGGTTTTTGTTTAATTTGGTCCTTTTTCCTTTAAAATTCCATGCTTATACCCCCTAAGCGTCAAAAACTCATCTTTACAACTTGACCTACATCGCCGAGGTAACAGTCTCAGCACGATAGGCCACGGTGCCGAGGTCAAAGACTAGGTTTGGCGTGCTGGTGTTGTGGTGTTGATGTGGCTAGAGGTCGGTGCCATGGCTCCGAGCTCAGTGTTGCAAATCATGGTGCCGCCCTCTGAATCGAACCCTAACCATAAGTTATCATGATTTGGATATCAAATAAATTTGCCATGACATGGTGATATAAAATTTTGTTGCATTCTTACTACAAGTATGCATATAGGACATGTTGAAATTTGCTGACCACTCATGGTTAAATTTTAGGGTGTACAAGATCTGATGTGCATGAGCTGGAGTTGAATTAATATTTTGATTATCCTTGTTTACCATTGCGTACTGTACTGGAGTATTAATGTGTTAATAAATGTGTGGGAAAAGCCAGAATGCAATGCACGATTTGTCCTGCAGCCAGCTGAGCTGAGGATCAGAACTCCTCCACCATGCTCCATGCACCCAGCAGGGAGGAATCTCGCAATAATTGAGAGTCAGCGAGGCCGTGACAGGAGATCAGATCGATCAGACAGATAGTCAGATATCACCCTCCTTCGGCCTTGTTTAGATGGAGGTTGGAAAGAGAGTGTAAAAGTCCTGTAGCACTTCGTTTGTTTGTGGTAAATATTGTTCAATTGTGGCCCAACTAGGCTCAAAAAGATTCGGCCTCGTGATTTACAACCCAACTATGTAATTAGTTATTTTTTTATTTATATTTAATGCTATTTACATGTGGGAAACAATTTGTGAGAGGAGAGAGATTGGAAAGTCCTCAGTAGCCCAGGTAAATATTGTCCAATCGTGGCCCAACTAGGCTCAAAAGATTCGCCTCGTGATTTACAACCCAACTGTGTAATTAGTTATTTTTTATTTATATTTAATACTATTTATACGGGGAAACAATTGATGTTTTGCATGTAACTAAACAAGGCCCAACTTCCAAGCAGCCGTTTACCAAAAGGCTCTTACCATCACCTCCAAGTCCGAAACAGCCGAGGTGGATCGAATTTCCTGGTCCTACTAGAAGCAGCAGTTTGTTATTCCATCGAGGCATAGAATTATGTTCCTACTCGATCTCATGGATGCGTGAGCTTCCATGTTCTTCTTAACTGCATCAAAACTGGGAGCAGAATCTTTTAGCATTGACAAAAAGAGAAGCCCAAATGTGGTCCACGTACGTAGCAGAGGAACCCATATGAAAACGCGAACAGTAGAAGCCAGAGTAGAATCACACACTTATGTAACTACTACTAGTTGTTTTATAGTACAAGTAAATCCCTATGAGTTGCAAAAGTTAATTTAAGATAGATCTACCAGGGTCCAGGGAGCAGGGTCAACAACTAGTACGGTGTACGTACTTACTTGATTTCACCAAGGAACCATTGGATCCCGGTGGTTGATCAGAATCCGGCCGGTATACCATTGGATACATGTATGCATGCTGAGATGTACATGTACTGTGCGTACGTGTGTTTGTTAGACGCAGATCGATCCAGAAGTATATCTAACACATCGGCATTGCTTTTAATGGCCCCCCTGAACGCGAGTACGCGACGTGTCATTAGCACACACCATTAGGTGAGCATCTCCAAGAGCACTGAAAACTCATTGAAAAACTGAATTTTCTTTTTCTTCTTTTTACGTTCGGAAGGAAACACCATTCCAACAGCAGTTTAAATTGTCTAAACAACCATGGTACCCTCCCTGTTCTAGTCATCCGGCAAAACTAACGTCCTATCACTTTACGTTCAGGGTCCACCGGCCATCTAAAAACATATTTTGTACACTTTGATGGGTCCAAAACATCATTTTAAAGGCAGCCTAATTAATTAGATCGCCGTCTTATTTTTGTGACATTTCCTAAAAAGCAGGCGGTTAGAGGTGTCGACCAGCTAGAGAAAGGTCCTAGATGATGACAGGTGATAGTTCTCGCTGCTGTTGGATCCGGCAAAATGGATTGCGCGACTCGGCGTCAGTTTACACGCAAGATGCGTATGGGAGCAAGCAAAACATAGCACCCAGCAGGCACGCACGCCCGCCGTGATCACCGCAGTGCACGCGCATCGCGACTCTCGCGCGCGCGGAGGGGTCCATGGACGCGTGGCGCGCAACAGCCAGTTCGCCACGCCCACGCAGCCAACACCAAAAGAGAGCCTAGCCAGTCTCAGGCACGCCGCACGCACGACACGGACCAGGGGCAGCAACGGGCAACGCTTCGTCCGCGTGCTGCCCACCCAGAGCCCCCCCAAGACCCAGGCCGAGATAGCCGGCGCGGTCCGCGGCGTGCACCAGTGCACGGCACGCGAGAGCGAGCGGTTGGGAGAATGGGAGGAAGCAAGGAACCCTTGGCGGTCACCCTGTTTAGGGATGAAAACGATTGGAAACGATCGATAGGAGGTCAAATCACTTTCATTTTCGATTTTCTTTTTTCGAAAACGAAATCGATATGATATTGTCGGAAATGAATACGGTATCGATATTCCGGTAATTTCGAAAGTGATAATAATCGATCGGAGATTACATTAATAACGATCGAAATTCATGAGAACGATATCCTAAAAACGATAAACACGTAAAATCGGCGCATAACACAAAAAAGAGTCATATAACTAGACCTATCTCAAATAACAATTAATAAATAAAGTCACAATTAAAAAACTACCACGAGTTACAAAAAGCATGGTATGTGATTTACTTGGTCGATTGATTGATTTTTGTCCTCTTGGCTTGTTGTTCCTATACGGATGACGTTCCTGCCATACAATTCCTTTCTATAAAACATACTTGCAGGTGCAGTATAGATTGTGTGCAAATCAGCAAGTCTATAAATAAATTAAGATTTAAAGCCTTTAAATCGGTAATTAGCCGACGGTAAATTACCGGGCTAAATACGGAAATCCTCGAAAAACGATCGGAAGAGGACAAAAATTATTTTCACTTTCATTTCCGTTTAATTTTATCATTATCATTTTTATTTTTTTGGTTACCATTATCGCTTCCATTTTAACCTTAAAATAAAAAAAACTCGAAAACGATTGTCGGAAATCGAAAATTATCGTTTTTGTTTTCATCCCTAACCCTGTTCATGGTTTGGTTATACGGTTTCTGGTCAAAACCCACATTAGCCCGAAGCTATCCTTCTTCCACGGTTTCATACCCAGGGGTTACATGGGTTTCGTCGGGTTTGGTCAAAGCCATAGACGAGTGCAGAGAGAGTGAAGACGGTGGAACGGGGGTGCGTATGCGACGACGAGCCTGGCGGCTGGCGCATGAACATGACCATCGCCGTTGCCTGTCGGTCATCAACGAGGTCCGGTGCAAAGGAGGCAACGACGGGGGCCAAAAAGACATGGCAGGTGCTAGACGATCTTGATGTCGAGTAGGTTCCATGAGTTGGCATAGGTGCCAGCTGCCGAGCGGGGAGGTGCGTCCATGGCAAGTGGTGCGACAAGGTGCGTACATGGCGGCGCGAAATGTGATACTGGGACTACTGCTCCATCGCAAGTGGCACTGCAGCGAGGTGCGTCCATACGGTGCGGAACGCGATACGGGGACTCCTGCTCCATCGCGGGCGTTGGCGCCTGCGCAGGACGAGGTGCATCCATGGCGGCGTGGAACGCGATATATACTAGTCCTGTTGGCCCACAAGACGACGCCGCGGGAAGGCGGCTGTCCATGGACGGGACGACCGCCGAGCGGCGGTGGCAGCGACGCGAGCGTCATGCAGATGTTGTGGATCGGAACGGCTCAAAGGCCGCACGGAGAAGACATAGCCGTACCCGCCGTGGGAGTAGATGATTTGCAGCACAGCTAGCTGGTCGTGGACGTCGGACCCGGACGACATCAATGAGATAAGAGCTCGGTGCATGGCGGCGGCATCGACAACAGGAGGAAGAAGAAGAATCGACGGGTTAAGCAGTTATTACCCGATGTAAACCAGCCCGTACGGTTCCTGTAGATGCGGTTTGCTACGGTCTGGTTTGTGGATTGGACTGGACTGGGGTGGTCTTAGACCATGTACAGGGCGACTTGGCGGCACTGCGGTCTGCGGCAGCATATCTCTTTGCGCGTGCGTGCGCGGCACGTCCCGGCGTTGCGGAGCCGGGGCCAGGCCCTAGTAGTCCGGGACTGAGCCGTAGCTCAGGTGGTGCGCTTTCCCGGAGTGGAAGCCACCGGTCACGGTTCGAGCGCTGGCTCGGACGTGTTTTTTCCCGGACGATGGAGTTCCTAAATAGTTTCGAGTGCCTCACACGTGGATGCGCCATCAATGGTCGATGATGACGTGCTCGTCATATAAGAAGCCTCGAGGAGGACTTTTTTGATCTCTCACCGGTAGTAAGAGTCTCTTCTTATAGGTGTAGGTCTAGCTTGCGCACTAGGGTGTGCGTGTGTGAGTGTGTGTGTGTGGTGTGGTGTGAGTTAGTGCGTGAGTTCGGATACTACGGCTTGAATCTTCAAAAAAAAAAAAAAAAAAAAAAAAAAAGGCCCTAGTAGTCCATGATGATGATGACTCAGGTGGTCGCCATTGCATGCGGCTGTGCCGGCCGGCCGGCAGGGCCGTTAGCTAGTGTCGATCGTCTGATGAAAAGAAAAATAAAATAAACAGCAACAAACAAGAAGATTATTTGGTAGCTACTCCTCCGTCCCAAAAAAAGGATGTAGTTCTCTCTTCCCGAGAAATGATTGCCGGTAATTTTAAAAAATAGTAAATAATATCGATTAGTATCTCAATTAGTATTGTTGAAAAGATCTTTAGATCTAGTTTTTTGACAAATTTTGGAGATATAAATATTATACGTATTTTCTACAAATCGAGTTAAACTTGTGGCACGAACACCCAAAACGTCATCTATTTTGGGACGGAGGGAGTAGCTAGTTGTTCAGGCTGCAGTACCAGTAGTACGTGCATGCCTCACTGTGCTATGCCAGGGAGAGGGAAGTCCCTACGAGTAGACTGGACAGGTTGCTCCTTGCACGTTCGGGCGGACCGCCAGGCTGCCGGTCGCTACGTCGTGCATGACATTGACAACCCTGGGTTCTGTTTACGTACGAGTACAACCTCGACAATAATTAATCTCACGGCAGTTGCAATAATAATGCACAGCCACAGACGCTCCCGGCATCAAACTAACACCTCATTTTGCGTGCAGTAATTCGAAGGGAAGCGTACTGGGTGGCTCTTGCTTTGCGTCTGCTCTCACCTACCTGGGGTTTATATGGCCGTGCACTACTCCAGATCAGAGGATGGGGGCAGATCTGGCTCAGTTTTCTTCTGTGATCTTGTGCCGATTGCGTATCGCCGGGACCGCACGGCGCCATGCTACGAAGTCGAAAAGCCTATAGCGGGTACACGTTGACGAGAACTTGGGGGAGTCGGCTCCCCGTCCAGTCCGCTGCCTTGTGTTCTGTTGTCGCCGAGCCGAGCTAAACTGTAAAATTGCGATGTAGTACGTGCGTGGCATGGTGGCTGTATTGTGGTCAGAGTTCACGGAGACGATCTGACTGAATAATGGAACCCCATTCGATTTTGGTCCTTAATGAACCTGCAACGGAGGGGACGTACTACGTGTCTTTGCGAGTGTAAGACTATCCGCACTGGGTCCCGGAATGCATCCGGTACGCGCTTTGGGGGCGGAAACGCGCAGCCGGGCGTCCGGGAATCGACGTGGCGTTCGAATTCAAGGCCGACGCCAAACTCCGGGCGCGTACCGCGTCCGGTACGCCTCTGCATGGCCCCACGCTGCCGCCTGCCGCGGGCGGGAGGGGAGGAGAGAGAGCGGGAGGGCGCGCCGACGTCGCTGGATTGGCCACCGAGGCCGGAAGGGCTGGCCAGCCTCGAAGCGGGCACTGCCGCGGCCGCCGCTACCGAAAGCTGCCACGCGCCAAGGCCGGAAAGCCGCGTAGCCTGCCTCGTGTGCTGGCAAGCCGCTGCTACGGGTTGGCTGCCGGAAGCGCTGCAGTGCGCTGGGCGGGCGGCTACAGCGTGCGCGGGCGGGAAGCGCCTCAAGCCCGCCGCTTCGCCGCCGCTGCCGCCACGCCCGTGCCGGGCGGGTTACCCATCAGCGCTTCGCCCCTTCGCCTCGCCGCGCCCGCTGGGCGGGCTCGCCCTTCGCGCTTCGCCTCGCGAGGCCGCTTTGCGCTTCGCCCGCCGCCCCCGGCTGCCCCATGCTTTCGCCGGAGCGAGGCTGCCGCGCCACGCCTCCAGCTCGCCTCACCGATCGCCGCCCCCGGGCTTCGGAGGAGCTTGAGCCAAGGAGCAGAGGAGGAGGGCTCTAGGGGCCGGCGCCACCGGGAGGGAGCACGGCCCACCGCGCCTTCTTCTTTCCTCTTAGCTGTCTGCTTCGATGGGAAGGGAAGAAAGGAAGAGAGAGAGAGAGGGATAGGGACCGGTGGGATGGGGAAGAAAGGAGAGAGAATGATGGTGTATGACATGTGAGACATACTATATAGAGGATGGGATATAAAGGATGGATGAGTGCGGGAAAACTGAATATAGAGGGGAGAATCTCGATGATCATAATGAAATATTCTCTTTAGATGATGAATTTGAGTGCGGACAGCCTAACATGCATTTGTTGGGTGCCCCATGCTGACTGACGGACACCTCGAATCTCTGCACGACTTCCGTTTTGGCGCTTTCCCCTTCCTCCTTCGTGTTTTGGAGCGGGCGGCGTTGCACTTGCACCGTCTCGTCTCTGCTCTGTCTGCCATACCCATGATGGCATAGTATGCTCCCCACCTCCTAATCCTAGAGACCTAAGTACTACTACTTCCGGATCCACCAATGGGGCGCGTTTGATTTCAGTGCACGTCCAAACTGATGAATGGAACGGTCACGCACCTTTGTGCTTTCTGGTGTCTGTGTTGGTCCCATGATTAGAGGTGCAATGAGTAGCAGCAGCAGTGGCCAGGAGCTTGCAGGACGCAGCAAGAATACAAGATGGTAAGGTCGGTCTCAATGGAGAGTTTCACCTCCCGCCTAATGTTTGAAATTTTGATATGAAAAAGCATCTTTCTCACAGCAAGATTTCATGGCAAGGTTTCATGACTTATTTTATTGTTCATGGGGCCGACCTGCCATCCGTCTCTTCCCTGCATCCCTGTAGTCAATGCCTTGAGGCCGAGCATGGTGGCTGACGAGCAAGCCTGCAGGGCGAACGAGCGCCTATGGCTGGATGGCTCACGGCGGCGCGCGAAGCTCACCACGACACGGCTCGCGACGGGCAGCGAGGAGCCTCGCAGCTGGGCGCCTGGACGCGGGTACGGGCATATGACGCTGCTGGGCGAGCGGAGCCGCGAGGGGGCAGCTGCGACGACCGGGCGCCGGGCGCGATTCCAATGACCGGGCGAAGAGAGCGCCCATGTCGCTGTGGAGTTTCCGCGCTGCGTTCGGCACGGGCGGGTGTTTGAACGTGCGGCGCCGACGCCCGCTGCCGGCGGCGCTGAGGCCGCTGTGTTCTCGCGCCGCGGCTACAGGAAGGGCGGCGCAGGATGCTGCGCTTCGCCCCGCGCGGTTGGAGCCCAGCGCTCAGCGTCTGCGCCCAGCGCGCAGAGAGCCGCTGCTGTCCCTCGCACGCCCGCAGACGGCGCTCGCCGCCGTGCCAGCGGAGCTTCGCCCGCGCCCCTGCATTAACCTAGCGCCTCGCCAGCACAAGGAGCCGAAGCGGCTTCGCCACCTTATGAAGCCAGAACTTACCCAGCGGCATCTCGCCTGCGAAGATCCGAGCAGCCCGGGCTTCCGCTCCCGCCCGCCCGCAGCGGCGCCGTCGGCGAATCCGCTCACGCCTACTGCGGCCGGCGTAGAGGCTTTTCCCCATCGCGCCTCGGGCGGTGGTAAGCTGCTCCCTTCGCCCTTCAGCCGGTGATGCCCGTGCTCACTTTCGCGCCCGGCCCGGAGCCCCCGTCCCTCTCCGTGGAAGAATCCCGGATGGCTTGAATACGGGCCTCGGGTGGGAGTTTCACGCGATTTCCAACGTTTTGGAAACCGGCGGACTCGTTTCATCCCCATGAAACTTTTCTCTTCTCTCTCTCCTGACATCGTTTCATGCAAAAAACTTGCGTGTGCTGATGTGGCATCTTATTTAATGTGCATGAAACTCCTGATGAAACCTCATTGAGACTGGACTAACCACCTGAAGCCGCCACCTGCTGAAGCAACCAACACCAGTCGGTCGGACAAGCTAAACTTGCCGTGAAATTCATGTGGATGGAATGGAACAGTGAAAAGGCAGGAGGGGACGGACGGATGGGACACCCGCGCGCATTGGTGGATCCCTCCTCGGTCCTCCCACCCGGACGCTGTGCGAGGGTGGACTGTGGATAGCACTCACGGTGGGTTCGTGCCTTTTCGTCGTCATCCGTCTCCGTTCCTTCCAACTGGCCTTGCTGTGCTAGCTGCGGTGCTGCTGCCCACCACCATCTAGCCCCCTTTTTTTCCTGCCCTGCTTTTGTGTGTTACTGCTGCGACGCACTTTACACCATTATAATATCATGGATGTTAGTTAGCGTGGACCAAAGGAATCGCGCCCGTCGAGCATCCATGAGCCACTTTCCCCCTGGAGCGGCGCAGGAGGACATGATAATGAGCCGTTGCTAGTACTAGCTAGGCCACTACTACTCACTAGCTTACCACCAAATAAGCCTCGATTCTCATGAGGATACATTGACGCAGCCAAATACTAGTAGCAAAGGAAGGCATGGCCTACGTACGTACTAGCTCAGGAAGAATCGCAATTAATTAACTTTTCTGCTAATAGTAAAACGGAAAGAAAGGGAATTTTGGAGACGGAAAGACAAGGGACGTTGGTGTGCAGTTGGATATAGCTATAGTGACGAGGCACATGCATGCCCCCTCTTTTGATTTCGAGATAGCAACACAGCAGCTAACATGTCGCACAAACATGCTGGAAGCCCGGGACCGGGACGCTAGAGCCCCACACCACTACTGCGTATCCGTATCGGGGGAGCGGGGGACGGCACGATCAGCCGGCCAACTCATTCATTCCGTCAAGGCTCATCACGAGTAAATTAAAGGGGTGTCATGTGTGAGACAGACAGCCGTTGCCGTTGCAGGGGATGCACACGCTCTGCCAACTGAACGGACGTACGTTCCTGGTGCCGTGGAGGCGTGAATTGTGTGTGGCATTCAAAACATGAATATGGCAACTGCTCCTAATATGTTGGCTGTTTTTTCTCGGCGGTCCAGCATCAGACTTGCTGGACCTTCGTTCTGCTAGCTTGCACAATGTTTTGCGTGTTTTCCATGGATCACTCATGAGCAGGTAGGTAAATCAGCGAGCTAGCCGCGCCTGGAGCACAAGAACACCAAACTGAGGTGGGGAAGATCCAACCCGTATAGTAGAATTCTTAGGCACACTGTACATGCATGCTATACTACTGTATTTTACTGCACAGCACGTCTGCACCATGTGAAATCCGGATGCATGCATCTCCGATCCATTTGAGAGCAGATCAGAGCTACGAACCCGGCCTATGAAGTGTGGTCAACGGCCTATATACGTAGTAGGAGTATGAACTGCCATCCATCTCCGGAAGGAAAAAAGAAGAATTTGTTTGACAAAGAATCCAAAGCAAGGCACCGCTGATTGTTACATGCACTCAGCCCTGCCGCCCTCGCGAGAGATGGAGCAATTCGTCAGCGACGCCCATTATTAACAATAATCTCGATTAACACAAGATACTCCTCCGTAGTAGTACTACTAGTAATTAACTACGGCCATGGAATGCGGGATGCACCGCTTAATGGTGGACGTGGAAACCAAGAACTCGGGGGCTCCACAAATCAAATGCCCATACGCATCAAAGTCCATGAGTAAGTCATTAGGAAATGGCAATGGGCGTACTACTGTGCAGTACTTGGTCTGGGAGACGGGGGCGGCCAAGCAAAGCTGCGACGACTGCGAGCTCAACCGACGAACGAGATGTGTCGGTGTGGTGTGGCGTTGTATTAGCCGCGCTGATGGATTTAGTTTAATCAATATCAATACTGGCTGCAGTCCACAGCGAGGATCATACAGTAGGTGTATGTACATTCATTCAATCCTAGCGAGAGGTGAATGGGGATCGCAGCATCGGGTCCACTTGATCTATCGCGTTGACTGATTTTGTAAATAAATCAGATCATTGTACTACAACTACTGCTGCAATAAGTTGGTACTTACACGTACGCCACAAAAACTTCATTCTCTCTCCTTTTCTTAGATGAGAGAAAAGCATACATAAAGGAGTGACTGATCACCACCGATCGGTGCTTCTTTTTAGCAGCAGGTGATCCAACTTGTTTATGGACTAGGACTACTACACCTCCTAGCAGTTAGGAGTAACAAACATCAAACGGGTCTTCCTATTCGTCAGTTTTCAAAGCGTCCACCGTACGTACGTGACACCAATAACGTTCTGATCCATATATATATATATATATATATATATATATATATATATATATATATATATATATATATATAGGAAATTATTCTGTACTCCCCTGGGAGTAGTTACTTCCATGTTAATATCTCAAGATTTAAGGTATATATGACCGAACGAAGTATATGTACATGAAGTATATAATCATACTAGACCATCTATGGTAGTATATATGTCAAGTATGTATGCATACATAGAGTATGTGGTTATACTTATTTTATATACTACAGGTCAATGGCATTTTTATAATATATTAAAAAGTATGGATTCCTTTAAAAATTTTTCGCTTAGGAAGATTTGAAGTATCTTAGTATGAGTATATAAACATACTCAAAGTGATAAACAAGTATAAACACATACGTAATATGTTGTTTTAAAGATGGGAGTAACTACTCCCGGGAGTATAGAAAATGCACCCTATATATATATATATATATATATATATATATATATATATATATATATATATATATATATATATATATAAAACGTTCTGATCCCAATCCACACGCTCCCTCTTAATTCGGTAGTGGCTCTCACGTAGTCACATGCCTGCCGCTCCTCTCATCAGTCTCAGTCAATCAACTGATCAGATCAGCGGCGCATCACCTGCAAGGGCAAACAGAATAATCACCTAACCGAATTCCCTTGTCCACGTCCCAGCAGTTAGCGAGCCGTTGCGCTGCTGAGCGGAGGACGGCCGGAGGAATCAAACATTACACAACCTTTGCGTGGCCGTGCAGTGCAGTGCAGTCCCCTCTCCTTTGCCCCGACAGATCGATCCAAAAGAACGCAGAAACGCACCCAGACCGCGATGGAAAAGTGGCGCAATCGGATGGGCGAATGCGCGCGTCCGTCCTACAGTAGTAGCTTCATTTCTGCCCGTCCGTCCGTTCGTGTCTTCGGTTCTGCGGTGCAGGCGGTTAGGCGTCGACGCCACTGCCGGTGCCACTACTGCACAGGCAACAGCACCCCGTTTTTACACGGCGATCGTGGCTGGCTTTTGTTGTTGATGGCGACGGCCGAATCGGATCTCTCTACAGCTGCACTGCATGACTGCCTGCATCCATCCATCCTATAATTTCTCTCCGGCGCGCGGCTATCTGGGGCGGCCGGGCTGGGGCACATGCTGTCGGCGTCTACCTCACTTAGTGCTGCCCCTCTACGAGCAGTAGCTATATTAGGGGCGCGCCGAGTTTGGATGCACGATGCCTCCCCTTTCTTTCCCTTTGACTCTCCACTCTGCGGAACTCAACGTCCTCAGTTCCTTACTATGGCCGGCTCTTATTTGCTCTAACCATCTTGAAAACCGTTGTCGGTGTTGTCCTTAAATTTATTTACATCAAAAACCCAAGGTCGTATTTGCCATAAAATAAAAATTTATTTATATAAAACACAAGGTCAAGGTCTACGTATCAACTTTCCGTTCCAAAAACATGCAATTCTCACATCCCAAGAAGTCAAACATTCTGAAGTGACTAGAATTTACTTACACTTATGAGACAAAATAAGTATCAGTAGATTGGTTATGAAATATATTTTTTTATAATAAATTTATTTCGAGACATAAATGCTAATGCTTTTTGATATAAATTTGGTTAAAGTTAATATAGTTTAACTGTCACACTTTCCATAATTGCATGTTTTTTTTTGGAACGGAGGGAGTACACATTGGTACTGTCTCATAGGTGTTATAGTACAGTAATATCTAATCTAGAGAAGGTTAAGAATTAATGAGTTCTGTCCATTTTTAAGTTATTTCATAGTAATTTCAGGATCCTTATATAAGTTTGTGCATATGACAAAGGGAGGTTTGTGAACAACTTATATAAATGGTACATAAGTTCCCTCATGGTTTCAACTTTTTAGCTTATGTAAGGTGGTGGTTTCACGAACATCCTAGAAAAAAGTAAGTTACTATATTTTTAGGCTGAATTTCAAGCAACAACCTTTACTAAAAAAACTAGTACAAATAAAATTACAACACACAAGAGATAATTCATATTTTTTATCCAAGCAGTGACAAAATTAATTGCTGTTTGAGCAACAATAAAAAATCAAACACCTGAAAAATATTAGAAGTCCTCACAAATTTAAATGTTACACTACATAAGACAATCTATGAGGCTGCTTACGTGTTGGCCTCATCTTTGAACAAGGAAACAATTTCTCTTTGCATTTATATACCAGTAGGTAATTGACATCAATATACCTTAAATAGCGCTAGATGATCTTTCAGAACCTACTGTAGTACTTAACTTATAATACGAGGCAGTAATAAGGAAACATTAACAATCAGATCATGAACATCTCATACTAATTGATCGTTCTTCAAAATATCGCTTGCTCGCATTTCCTTTTTTGCTATCGCATAGTAGTAACCACCGTATGAGGGAAAAAAATTAAAAATTGTTGGATGGCAGTGCGATTTACTATCAATGACGAAATTTCAAGACCTGTCTGGCAATTCCGTTAAACCGATCATCTATCTACTGACACAATTTTGGATCCAATCCTGGGAAATTTTATATGCCTTTCTCCCAACGTTCTGTACATGATTTTCTTGTCACCTCAGCCCTCAACGGCTACTTGATTATCATCGGCATAAAAGATATTAATTACATTCCGGCTGGCAGTGATAGATGTCCCCAGGTGAGATGACACCGGACGCCCTGCAGAGAGACAACTAACCCACTGAGCAAGCAAGGCATGTGTGCCATGTACAGCACCCCACTCCAGCTACCTTCCCATCAAAGTCATCAAACAAAATCTTCCATTCCTCATCACCATCCATCCATCCACCATGCCGTGCTCATGCTCTCCCCAGCCCATATTACCGTGCGTCAGTGCAGAGCCCATGCATGCATCATACTAGTACCATCATAACATTGTCCAATGGCCATGGCCAGCCACAAACAAATCAAACGGTGTTGAATAGCAGCAGACTGTGTAGACACTAGAGAGAGATTTTTTTTTTTTTTAAAAAAAAAACTATATGCAAAGGGCCTACCCAGAATAAACAAACACAGGAAGCAAACATAGGCATAATTAGCAGCACCTTGTAAGGTGTAATCCATGTGCCCCTGCTATATAACAATCCAAACCCCTCTCTCAGCAGTGTCCCCTGCCTGCTTTTTGCCCTTTCTCTCTTCTCTTTCTTTCACACAACCACACTGCTGGTTTGGTTTGGTTTGGTTTCTTCTCTTGCTTTGCTTTCTCATTGGTGAGGTAGTAGTGGCCATGGCGCCGGGGAGGAGGAGGGGCTTCTCGGGGCTCCTGCCGGTGCTGGTGCTGGTGTGCCTGGCAGCCGCCTTGGTGTCCGGCGAGCCGCTGCCGCAGTACTACAATGCCATCTTCAGCTTCGGCGACTCCTTCTCCGACACGGGCAACTTCGTCATCATCAACTCCGGCAAGCTGCCCAACATGCCCAAGTTCCCGCCGCCGTACGCCAGGTGCTCCAACGGCCGCCTCGTTATCGACTTCCTGGGTAAGCCGGCCCTTCTCTTCTGTCTGCCGCCGGATGAATTAAATTAATTCCAGCAACTAAATCAAACAAATTGATTCGATTCCATAACTGACTGCAATTTCAGCCGAGGCGTTCGGTCTTCCTCTCCTCCCTCCGTCGGCGAACAAGGGCACCAACTTCAGCCAGGGCGCCAACTTCGCGGTGATGGGGGCGACAGCGCTCGACCTCAAGTACTTCAAGGACAACAACGTGTGGAGCATCCCGCCCTTCAACACCTCCATGAACGTGCAGCTGGAGTGGTTCCAGGAGGTGAAGCGCACCATCTGCTCGTCCCCCGCCGACTGCCGCGCGCTCTTCGGCAAGGCGCTGTTCGTGTTCGGCGAGTTCGGCGGCAACGACTACAGCTTCGCGTGGAAGGCGGACTGGTCGCTGGAGAAGGTGAAGACGATGGTGCCCGCCGTGGTGGCCTCGCTGGTGAGCGGCGTGGAGCGGCTGCTGGACGAAGGCGCGCGCCACGTCGTGGTGCCGGGGAACCTCCCCGCCGGCTGCATCCCCATCACGCTCACCATGTACCCGTCCGAGGACCGGTCCGAGTACGACCCCCGGACCGGGTGCCTCAAGAAGTATAACAGCGTCGCGCTGTATCATAACGCCATGCTCCGCATCGCGCTGGACCGGCTGCAGCGGCGAAGGCCCGAGGCCCGCATCGTCTACGGCGACTACTACACGCCGTATATCCAGTTCGCGCGCACGCCGCATCTCTACGGTGAGTCACTTACTTCTCGTTCGTCTCACGCATGCACTTGTGTCGCGTCTCGTGGCCTGCGTCGCTCGCCGTCGGCTGCGTGCAACAAATAGGAGCCGAATAGAAGTAGGAAGATGTCTATCTGCTCTGCTTTGCTGCTGGGCGGGCCTCTGGCATGAGCAGAGGCAGAGCGCTGGGCGACTTTATGGAGGTTCGTTTTCGAGCAGTCCAGGGGCTGGTGCCGAGCTGCGCCACCGTACTGCGTATGCATTTTGAAGTGTTCAGTCATTAGCCACAGTAAGTCAGTGAACGACCGACCGACCGAGCAGTGCCAGTGCGGGCCGTCGCGTTCTGTGTTCTCGTCGACCGGTGGTAGTAGTAGCGAGGAAGCAAACAAGGTCGTGAATTCTCCTCGCTCCCGCCCGTCGCGGGGGAGGCTCTGGCTCAGGCATCGTCCTCCGTACGAGCTGCGGTAGTTGGTGCTAGGGTACAAGGCGGGCTGGCTGTAGTACGCTTGGGTTTGGGTTGGGTAGGAGGTCTCTCTCCGTCGTCTCCCTGCTTCGCCTGCTGCATGTGTTTCCATGTTGGCGCGTCAGGATTGGGGAATGGGGATCTCTCTGGTCCTGTCCTCGGCAGAGGATCATGGGATTCGGAGGCCACAGCCAGCCAGCCAGGGCGAGGAACCGAGAGTGATGGTTGGGTGGTGGTGGTGCCTACAATGGCGTTGTGTCAGGCCGTTGTTCGCCAGAGCAGGGCGACATTGGTGTGAGTGTGTGAGCGTGCGCTCAGTTCACCTACCACTACTACTAGCACAGAGCAGATCCTGGCACAGCCTGTGCTACTACTTGTACGGCGTACCGAATCGAATGCTCCTATCTCCGGCTTGGGTTGGCTGGCTCCACTCGTGTCGTGTCTCGTCCAGTCCATGGATCCTTCTTCCATGGCCCCCGATAGATGGCTGGCTGGCTGGCGAGGCCAACTTGGCACCGAGCTGCCACGACAAATTGCCTGTCCTAGACCTGGTTCATCACACCAGCAGCTGCAGCTAGCGTCGTACACATCGATGTAGGGGCTCAGATTTCAATTTGTGGGGGGTGGATCTGACCTGAATGTGTATCTGATTCTGATGAACACCAACCAGCATGGCATGGCATATTCTGATGAATATGTATATCTGACCTGAATATGTGTACTGCAGGCTTCAAGCGCGGCGCTCTGCGTGCGTGCTGCGGCGGCGGCGGACCGTACAACTACAACATGAGCGCGTCGTGCGGGCTCCCCGGCGCCACCACCTGCGACGACCCCGACGCGCACGTCAGCTGGGACGGCATCCACCTCACCGAGGCGCCCTACCGCTTCATCGCCAACACCTGGGTCAAGGGCCCCTACGCGCACCCGCCGCTCGCCACCGTCGTCCTCGAGGACATGGTCGAGTGATCCACTTCACTCATCGATTCCATTCCATTCCATTTCCATGCCGCGGGATTGGACTGGTGGGTTAGGAGAAGGGAAGAAAGAGAGCTAATTAATAGTATAACGTGAATTCCATTTGTTCATGTTCTTCATGTATATCGTGGATCGGATGATCGGAGTACAAATTAAAAGTCGTCGGTTAGGTTTCTTCTGTGCCTCTCGTCGTGCGCCTGCGTGCCCTCTGTCGAATTGAAGCGAGCGTTTTTTTTGGTGTTGCTGCTGGCGTGCAGTGTACTTTCCACTACTACCTGTTTGGGAATAGAGATCAATGAAGAAACAAGTCCAACTGTTTTGATTGAGGCGGCGGACTCGCAAGCGATCGAGTTTGCTTGCATACTATGTTTTATTACTAATGATATTATTATGTTGGGCAATACAGAACGTACTTACCCAAACAAATAAAGTTCTCAAAAGCACTAAGCACGTCTCTGCCTGTTCATCACCGTGCAACTTTGGGTAGGTCAGGTCGGGTCGGTACCAGGTAGTGCCGCTTGCTCGATGCCTGGACAAAATTAAAAAGCTTTCGGCGCCGGATCGGATGGACACTCAAGCTTTGCGAGGTGCGTGACAAATCCATGACTGTGGCGATCCCTTATCCCTCCAAAGATTGCTCACAACCGAAGCCGGTCCAGTCCAGCAGAGAACAAAACTGCCGAGGCGAGGCGTACTAGGAGAGAGAGCGGTGCTGCAACAAGCAACGCACATATGCCGAGCGAGGGACCAGAGACCTCAGCACCCGAGTGCAGGGCAGCGGAGGTGATGCAAGCGAAGCCGTGCTGGCTCGCAGAAAAATAGAAAAGCACTTTTGGAGGCTTCGGCTTAACACGCTGTAATCATTGCCCGCTTTTCCCGTCTATACGTAATTGTTTGACCACGGCGATTGGCAACCGCAGTCATTATTACCCGGCGATCCGTTGCCGAGACAAGGCCAGACCGTCCCGGGTGCGGCGAGGCAGCGCCATTCCATTCGACCGGCGCCGGCCGGCGGTGGGATCCATCGCTCGCTGCGGCTGCTCATGCTGTGCGATCACTGGCAGGCTGGTGGCAGGGCAGCGGGGAAGGGGAAGGGACGCGCGGACGACGCCGTGCGCTGCTTCGCCGCCTCGCCTGCGCCGAGGAGGAGACCAGCCAGCCAGTGCGGCGCATGTGCGCGTCGCCGCCCCGAGACAAACCGTCACGTGTGCTGTGCGCCCGCGGCTGGATATGTATGTGGATGGACGAGCCTGCGTGCCGTGGCTCACCTCTCGCGTCGCGCCCGCGTTAAATAAATGTCATGTGCGAGTCGCTTCCTTCGTGTTGGGATGGGAACCAAATCAACCACAACATACGTAGTATACCATGATCTCATCGACGGCCGGATCAAGGCTTGAACGTGGAGGCTTAAGGCAGTGTTTGTTTCCCGTGATTAACATACGCTCTACAAACATAACATTAGATCAATGCAATTCGCGATTCATCCATTTTTTTGGGTTCCTTTACAACTTCATCATGTTTGAGATCGAGAAGCAGCCGCAGTTCACGAACTCGCCGAGGATAAGGTGAATGAAAATGGACTCAGCAGTTAACTGGGCCGAGGCCCATGGCACTATGACACGGGAGATCGGCTGACGAACTGGGCCAAGCCCAAGAACAGAAACAGACTGGAATAGATTTGTTGAGATAAAATAAAACGAAATCCACATCCATCCTTTCTCCAGTATTATATGATGAGCCCAATTTATATATATACCTCCCTAAATTGCAAAAACTGGGAATTTTATATTCTCCAAAGCTCTTAAATAAAGCTAACTAATTTATCTTATGAACGGACATGAAAGCGATTTTGGCTGATATGGTGCTACATCATCCATCCTAGTGGCGCCACATCAACGAGGGATGTAAATCTGACTTTTGCGATAGTTCAAAGATGTCAGTTAATTATAGACTTTATAAATAACATTTGTAGAAAAATATGCCTTTAGGCAATTAATCAAATAGGATTTTCCAGAATAAATATATGCATTTAAAAAATACTAAAATATGATTTAACACTAGAAAATCTGTTATAACTCATGATGAAAACCACCTAAACATGTTTCGTTTTCCTAAATCAATAGTTACACTAAAAGCAGGTCCCTTTTCAAATGGATTTGAAAGAGCTTATGTCAGAACAAGCACATGGTTTCTTTTGGCTTCTCCACAAAGATAGACTACGCATAGATATTCTCAGAAGAAGGTACATAAATCTTCCAAGCTATCATTGGCCCTGTTTGGAACCGTGATTTGCGATCGATCGCACGGTGTGGCATCCTTTTCATGGCTTTGAGACCATGATACAAGAACTTCGATGGTGTAGTTCATTGGTTGATTTTT
>JADLZL010004867.1:0-35512 GCA_015844335.1 Chrysopogon serrulatus | reverse complement strand
AGATTATGGAGGTCATGCTGGTTTTGAGGTCCGAAACGGTATGCAAATGAAAGTAAATCTGATAAAAAGGTAACATCATGTAGATATGTATGTGCCAAGGAGGGTTGTCGAGCACGAGACAGGAGAGATCATTTAACAAAAAATCCTCGAGCTGAAACAAGAACATGTTGTCCAGTTCGTATGGGTCTTACATTAGATCGAGTGACAGGGAAATATGAAGTGCTTGATCTAATTCTTGAACACAATCATGTTCTTCACTTGCCACATACCTTCCATTAGATGACATCGCAGAGGAAGATTTCAGAAGTGCAAGCTTTTGAAATTGAAGCCATTGATGATTCTGGAATTAGGCCAAAAGCTGCACATGAGTTGGCTAGTCGCCAAGTTGGAGGACGAATGAATCTCAGCTACACTTGTCGTGATCACAAAAATTACTTGCAGGGTAGGTGTTGGCGGAGGTTATCTTAGCCGACAATATGACGCAAAACGGGGGAGTGAGCGGAGGTCGCCCGCGGTGCCGGGCACCTCCGCCTAATCCTGGGGACCTTCAGCCCCTGCTCCCTTAGATGGGAAAGAATGAAGTGCTTTGATAATCGTACCGGAAATAAATGCTCTTATTAATATTTTCAACAACCCCCTACAACAGTAGTGAGTTCCCCCTTTTATAAGAGATCCCCTGACAGTATCCTCTTGATCTTTACAATCCTACCTCTCAAACCCTAGGGGCATTCTTGACTTAGCCACTACTGCTACATTTCCCCCCAGGGGCAACGCGGTCTTTATCCCGTGCCTTGTCGTGGGCTGGGCCGTATTCGAGCTCCTCATCACCGCCACCATGGGCTTTAAACTTGGGCGGAGGTTCGGACCTCCGCCACGGGCCGCGCCGAACGCCATACGTTTCCAAAGAACCTCCGCCTTCCGGTATCGTCGCGGGCGGAGGTTCGAACCTCCGCCGCTTCCTTCCCGAAAGAGATCAGAAAACACCGAAAAGAGAGAAAGGTCAAGTGTATACATGGGACCTGCGCCCGGGAGCGGAGGTGGGGGAAGGTATTCTCCCCAACATTTTCCCCCCTAGAGCACTTGGGCTAGCGCAGCGGCCAACGCCCTTCGGCCGTTCTGCGGCGGAGGTTCCCCTTCCCCTTTGGATCCCTCACGCCGCCCACGTGTCACTCTCTGGTTCGTGCGACGTGACTTGATTTGACGGTTTGTCTTCCGTCCCTCGGAGGTACCCCCCTTGGAGCCTATATAAGGGGGCTGCGGCTGTGCCTGCCGTACCGCTGGCTTGTTTGCCTTCTTTCTTTCTACACCGTGGCTTCCGAAGTCTTCGCGCCCCATCCGCATGGGCCTCATTTTCGGTCCCTACCTTCGCTTGCTCAAATAAGTTAGGGCTAGTGGGTGGGCTCACTGCTTTGAGGAGTGCATGGTTGATTGTGCGAAGGCTCAGGACATTGAGGAGACCTTGTCGGACGTAGAAGCTTCGCTTGACGACTTGGTACCTCTGAGTCCTCTCCGGAGATGGCGGGCAAGAATGAGAAGATCACTTATGAGGTTGGTCGCAGCGTTTTGAACCAAATGATGGTGGATCACATGGTGACCGGAAGGCTGGTTTGACAAGGGCCGGGCGAAGCTTCCCCGGCCGAGAAATTATCCCCGACCTCCCTTGGTAAGGGAGTACGCGGTGGTTTTCCGTGACTTCTTTACCTATGGCCTCCGCTTCATTCCTTGCGCCTTCCCTCAAGGGATGTTTTGGATGAGTTCAATGTGCAAATCCATCGCCTTACCCCAACGGAATTGCCGCACTCAGCAAGTTTGCGTGGGCTTGTGAGTCTTACAGAGCTCCTCCTGATATTGACAGTTTTTGTCAATTTTACGAGCTTCAGAAGCAACACAAGAAGTTGGATGGCGCTATATGCCAAGATGGGTAGTCGCTCATTCTTTCCCAAGCGGCGCAAACCGAACCGAGGGTTGAGCTCTCTTATTGTCGAAGAATAAATAGGACAAGGACTGGACTTTGAACTGGTTCTATGTCAAGACCCCGGCTACACTCATGAGGAGTCCGGACGGCAAGAAGGTTACTCGCTATCCGCTTGCTTCCGTGATGACTCGCCTGAGCCTCGCTACTCCATCACGCCCCTACCAAGTTTATCGCTACTAGGATCGCGGCAACAGTAGCCTTCGCTATGGCCCCGCCGGTATTCCGGGGTCGTGATCTTGTGGAGGAGATGGTTGTCGCCGATTGTTGGCCACCGGGGAAGAACAAAGCTATCGCTTTCGCTTTGGAGAACGTCCAACTCCCCTGTTTTTTTGGTGAAGCCGGAGGTGTGCCCTTTTCCGATTCGGGGTTGTTAAGCCGAAGGGTAAAAGTGATGAGGCCTTTGTTCGTGAGGTTGAGCCAAGGCTCGGAGAGATCCTTGGGGAGATCTCGGACAAGGAGTACCTTGCTGCCGCTGCGGAGGACGGGCAACATGCCCCGCTTTGAATCGTGTTTTCGAAGAGATGGGCGTTAAATATGGTGATCACCCCCTTTCGAGAAGCTGATTGCTACTATTCGAGAGAAAGAGTCCGCCGCCTGCTGCGGGAGGCGGTTTCGTGACGCTCCTAAGCCTCGCGGTCGCAAGCGCCGCGGTTTTCTCCGTTGGCGCAGGTCGCGGAAGAGGACGCGCTTGTCTGTCCGTAGCGCCGGAGGTTGTGGAACGTGTTGATACGCCCTGCCGGTGACGGGCCTCCGGCAGTCTGCCGCATTCGCCGCTGCTTTCCCGGCCTGGGGGCCGCGATGACGATGCGGTCATTAGACCGCAGGTCTCGCGCCCTCGAGGTGGCGTGCGCCCCCGTGAGAAGGCGCCTTTGGGGCGGCCGGAGCACGGCTTCTTCTTCCGTTTTTCAAGTGTTTTTGGCGCGTGCTCGACGATTCCGAGGCTTCGCTTCACGCTGTTGTCGGATCGGGTGGGGCGGAGGTTTCCTCCCGTCGCCCTACCTCGCATCCCGCGGAGGCTTTCGGTGCGGCTCCCTCCTCCTCCGCTGCTCATTTGGCTCCGGAAGCTCCGGCGCCACCACCAGAAGTTCACGGTGACCCTGATGGTGAACCTGCTGTGGAGGTTTCTCGCTCATCAAGGAGATGGGAGCTGCCACTCTTTGTAAGTGTCGTCCTTTTTGACTTCTTTGTTCTCGTTTTGTGTTTTCTGACCCTGCTCAGTGGGCTTTGCTCAAGTGCTTACGCATGAAGGTGCTGCTGGTGGCAGGATTGACCTGACTCGTGTCGGTCTTGACCAAGCTTCCCGTGTCCCTCCCCCATTTGCCGGACCTTCGTTTGGAGGTCTTCGCGACGAAGGCGAAGGTTTGGACAAATTCACTTTTTCTTCTTTGTTCTTTTTCTTTCGACCTTGTTTAATCTATTTGTTGCTACATTTGCGCAAATTGACTCCATGGAATCTCCAAGTGGGTGGAGCTCCGCCTCCATAGTCTGCACGAGCAGCTTGGAGGTTTGCCATTTCCTTTGAGCTGATTTTTTCTGGGCCCACATTTTATCTTATTACCTGAAGTTTTTTGTTTGTCTACAGGGGAGACTCACAAGTATTTGCAAGAGCTGGATTATTTCAAGCTTCTCCGCTTGAATTTGGAGCATCAGAGCGTGGTTTGTGTCTACCTCCGCTCATGTTTCGGGATTACCTTCCATCTTTCCATTTTTTTTGTTTTACTAACTCCTGTTCTTTTGTAGGGTCACCATCTCGCGGAGGCTATGGAAACACGTTGTTCTCGTGAAGTGCTTAAGCGTGACGAGGCTCGAACGCCTCAAGGAGGAGGTTGAAACTCTTGTGGCCGAGAAACAAGCTTTAGCCTCCGATCTGCGAGATTTCCGCCCATACAAGAGGATCGGCCAAGATCTTAGCGTTAAGCTTGAGTCTGCGGAAAAGGATCTTGAGGCTGCCAAGTCCGCCTCCTCTCTCGCCGGAAGAAAGGCTGAAAAAAGCTAACGATGTTAACGCCAACCTTCGCACGCAGGTTGAAAGCGAGAGGCAAGCCGCCGCAAGCACCGAAAACGCAGTTGAGCTGCCCCTGCAAGCAATTGGACGAGGCGGGGAGGCCACGATTGTCGGGGCTAGTGCTTATTCTCGATGTCGTTCACCGCTATGGCGGTGTTACCCTCCTCTCGCCGGACGGCCCTTCGACCTTCGCCGTGTTGGATCGATGCGCCCCCCGCCTTTCCCACTTTCCGCAGCTCGTTGATGGCATCGCAGATTTCTACCGTGTCTTGCACCAACAATCCGGTGAATGCTCTAACGGAGGTGGGATGCGAGCACCTTCAGCTTCTGAAAGGAAAAGCTACCTATACAGACCCCAAAGATATTGCTTGGTCTGACCTTCAAGCTCCTATGCGTGTTGTGCGTGATTTTATCCGATACTGCTGGAGCCGGTTTGGTCGTGCCTACGCATGTACTTTGGCTGAGGAGCGGAACGCGGAGGTTATTTTGCTTTATGCTGGTCCCATTTTGACGATTTGTCTACTTTTAGGCCCTTACTGACATGTGCTATGTTGTTACGCCGCCGAGGCACGCTGGCGGCCAAGAAGGCGGAGGCTCTCAAGGCCACGTCCGAGTCTTCTAAGCGGGCGGCGAGAAATCAAGGAGACGCGGAGGTGGATACCTAGGCTTAGGCCGAGATAGTTTCGACTTAGGAGTGCCGTTGCTCATTTTGTAACTATACTCTCTCGAGAGATATATTTGGCTTAGCCTTCGCTTTGATTTTGAATTGCCTTGCGCAGTGACCTTGATGGAACCTCGCGCAAGTGCTTGATGTAACTCCGTTGACTATGATGAAGGACGGTGTTTACGCTGCTGGATCTGATGCTCGCTTGTGGACTAATAGTAACATTAATGATATGTTTAATTTTGTGGTTGAGGAGCTCGAAGCTCCGCATAGTGATTTCGTGGGTTCTCAAGCTCCGCATAGTGATTTCGTGGGTTCTCTTGCTTGGCGGGGTCCTTGTACCCCGCCTTAGTTTTTGGTTCGCGATGCGGTTTCTTTGCACCTTCGCGTGCAACATGTTGTAACTCAAGTATATATTTTTTGTGGCGCTGTTGTCAGAACTCCTCGCGCGTTAGTAGTTTGTTTTGTGCAATAAGATTTTTCCTTGTAATAAAACATTTTATTTTCTGGCGGAGGCTGTTGCTTGTCTTTACACGATTTCGGACACTTGTGCCTTCGCTATTACATTTCGGTAGGACTTGGCTTCTAAGCGCCATGTATGTTCTCTGGCCTTGTATATACTGCCGGTTCGACGGTTGTTCCTGGCGAAGTTGAGGTCGTTGAATTCATGCTTGGCCCTGTTGTTTCTCTTGCCGCAGTGCCGGAGCCGTGCTTGTACTTTTGCGTGTTTTCTCTCGCTTTTGGGACCTTCGCACAAAGATCGCGTGCTTGGTTTTCGCCGGACTGGTTTGGCGGAGGTTGGTCTTGTACTCCTAAGCTCTGCTCTCCAAACTTTACAAACTCTTGCTTGGTATCTGTTGTTTGGCAGAGGTTTCTTTTTGCTGGGAGTTATTGATGTGGAACCTTCGGCTTCAGGGGGATGTTACAAGCTTTTGCGTGGTATCCTCTTTTGGCCGAAGGCTCTAGTTCCACCCTGGCAAATTGTCCCTCACCGGTTACAAGTTTTTGCGTGGTGTCTTTTTGTTTGCTGAACTGGGTGAGACGCCTGCCTCCATTCTCTCCTTTCCCTCTTCCCTTCTTCTTCTCCGAATGGTCGGGGGGGGATGCGTGCACTCTTTATATTGCCCCTCGACCAGAAATGTATTTACTCCTTGGTGGTTGTGGTTGTTGCCGCCGGTTGTCGGTGTTTGTTTAACACACGGCATTTATACCGGATAAATGTTTAATTACGCTTTAATTTATTCCCCTGCTTTTGCATTTTTAGTGCTATTTACGGCATTGCTTTGGTGCCATTGACTCCTTTGTACTGGGTGTCTTTGGATTTCCCCGGTGCCCGTATTTCGTTAGGGTCTTTTTCCAGGTTTAGCTCATTGCGGAGGTTATCTCCTTTAACTTCCTGGTGCCCATACCTTTGGTAGGGTCTTTTTCCGTGTTTAATTTTTGGCGGAGGTTATCTCCTCCGATTTTCTCGGTGCCCGCATTTTTTGGTAGGGTCTTTTTTCCGTGTTTAATTTTTGGCGGAGGTTGTCTCCGACTTACCAGCTAATGTTTGCCGTGGAGGTCCCGTCGGGTGTGCCTAGCTGTGTCTTGCCCGCCCTAGGTCCTCTTTTTCGCTTTTGTCGTGCCGTCCGAATGTTTGCTGCCTCGTTGGGCCGCCGACTCTTTTTTTGCGCTATGTGTGCTTTTTTCTTTCCTTTTTCCTTGGGGATCCTCTTTATATTTTCAGAGGTTGATTACAAAGGCTCTGCCTCGTTAAAAACCTCACCTCCTGTTGACACTCCTTAGCGTCAACTTTTACTAGCACTTTAAACCTGAAGGAGAACATGAAAACATACTAGTCTAGGGCTTTATCTCGACAAATTCCACGAGTTTTGCATATTCTATATTTTCCAGGGATTTTCCGTAAAAGGATAAAAGAAGGATTTCAATGCATAATTATCACGAAATTGATCCACGCCGAGCAACATCGCTAGAGGACTCGTGAAGGGTCTAGAAGACACCCGGCAATGGGCCCGCAGAGGAGATAAGGTGGGGCCGGCCGGCCCCACCCCTCGGCCGCCCGGCGCCCTAACTCCACCGATCACCGCCGCCTGAGTCTTCCTCCCTCGGTTGCGTGGAGTCCAATCGCAGCATCCCTACGTTGATTTGAGGTCGGTTTGATCCGACGGTGCACATGAGATGAAGACACGGATCGCTGACGTGGCGGTTCCTTGCCCCCTACTCCACCTCGGCCTATATAATGACGCCCAAGGCCCCCCCCAAGAGGCATTCTACACCCCAAGGCTTCATATTCTTCATTAGATTAGGTTAGGGTCCCTCTAGTTGATCTAGTCTAGTTCATCTAGTTCTAGCTAGTTCATCTAGATGTAGCAATTAGGAGAGACTAGTTCTTCTAGATCTAGTCTTGTTTAGAGATTAGAGAGATTGAGTAGAGGAGTAGAGATTCTGGAGGAGCTCCGCATGTCGGCGCTTCTTCGTGGTCAGTATTCTTTCCGATTCAGCTTCCTCGCCCGAGCTGCTGCGAGGTACTTTTGTATTTACTATTCTCGATTCAAGTAAGCGCCGCTTATATTCGTTCTTTAGTTCACATCTCATATTGAGGACTTTGATCTTGGTAATTGCTTGGTTGAAGTAGTATTTCGTAGTGTAGGCGTGGTGCCTAGGCTAGGTTTACTTGTGGATGTCCCCCGATTAGCCTGGATAGTGGTAGCTCGCGTAGGTGACTTTATAGCTGCGTTGAATCCTCCTGTAGTCCACTTCCCGTTGATAGGACGCATGGCCGATAGGTGTCCGGTAGGTAGATTACTCTGTTTCTTCTCCTATTCAGGTCACTTGCCCGATAAGACGATATTATATAAAGTTTACCTAGAGTCGAACTAGAGTACATTAGCTATTTCTCTTTTTTTCTTGATATGATCTAGCCTAATTGTAGGGTTAAGTTTATATACTTTGTCATCATCACAAATTGTTCCCCCTCGGGATACGATATTTAAAACCTTCGGGTAAAATGTGACACCGGTATGATATCTGTGCGCTTATGGATAATCCTACTTAAAAACTTATTTAAATGGAGTGCAGTTAAAAATACCAACAAGCATTTTTGGCGCCGTTGCCGGGGAACGGTTTGCTGATTTTGACTTAGTCTAGCTTAATCTTGTATTATACTTTTATCTTTTCTTATTTTATCCCAGTCTCTTCAATTATTTTTGTGTTCATCCTTATGGATGTCTTTAATTTTATTTCTATCTATCTTTATGACATGTGCGAAGCTTTGAGCCACCAAAATCTATGGAACCTATCATAACACCTGGCTATGAGCTACGCCCATGTCTAATTAATATGATTCGGGATATCTTATCACCCGAACTAGATATGGAAGTCTCGGTAGCTAAAACATAATCATTCTATTCTCAAGATTTAGCTATCAATCCTAAACCCTTAAAATTCCACTTTAATGATTTAGACTTCCAGTTGGCTAAGATGCTCATAAAACAATACACATTAGATCTTCTCAAAAGAGCATCTTAGGAAAAGTGTAGTCAACTTCCTTTTCCCCTCCGAAAGACATTGGAAAGAATGCAAGGATGGCATGTTGAATGATGCCATAGAAGGAGAGCTAACCCACTTAGGAATAAATTCTATCTCTCCCCCCTTCTATGCTCACATTAAATGTCTTTGAACCCATCTCTAAACCCATCCTTGACTCCAATGAATTTTTTTATGCTCTTTCTACTAAACTTCATAATAATCCTAGAAATCTATCAAGACATCTCAAAAATAAGGGTCATGACGATTATAGGAATACCCAAGAAGAGCAACAATGGCAGGAATATGTAGAATATACTAGAAATACATCTGCCATTGTGAAAGAATGGATGGAAGAAGATGAAGCTTTGGCATCTAAACTTGGTTTAAATTCAAATAGTGAACTTAAATTAATTTCTTTAATAAACAAAACTCACCCAAGTTTAGAGAAACCTTTAGAAGAGACCAACCTTAGGAACATCAATTCATGGGGAATCCTAGAAAATAAAACATCCAATAAATGTCATAGGCATAATAGAGACAAACTTATTGCCTATAGACATCCATGAATAGACATCCCTAGAGTTTAATAAGGGAGATTACATTGATGAGCATTGGAATTATCTAATTAACACCTTATTAAATCCATGCTCATATGAGAAATCTCCTGAATCTTTTGGTCTCTCTAATATTACCACACACGAGATCTTCAACCCCCTTAGATTTCCTATTCATAAAATCATTAAGAGGGCGGTTGTAGATGCATATGTTCATAAATATTATAGATCTCGTTGTAATCTTGATATAGATACACAAAGGCTAATGTTCTAGAGGAACCCACCTCACCAACTTGAAGTACAATAATTAGAAGGTTTGCTAAGAACAACTTTGTGTCCCAAAATAACCACTCTTAAAAAAAAATAATTGAGCTTGCACCTTTTGTTATACGCTTGTGAATTGAGCAGAGTTATAATTATCAAAATATTGCTTTGGGTATTTTTGTCACTAACCATTTCAGGTTTGAAGTAAGAAAATAACTAATGGCGGCACTGTATGTCAAAACAACCATTATGCAATTTTGAATTACATCCACTCAAGCTTACATTTACTTTGTAAAATTCCAGCTTGGGGGAATGGTCTTATTTAGAAAATTCTATATTGCTAATATTGGTTGTCTCTACCTTTATTCAATTTATTAATCATACTCTTTCATCTCTGTTTGAATAACATTCTATAAACTTTTATGTTACCTTTGCTTGCTATAGTATGTTTAAGGTTTGGAGAAATTTCATATACCTTTTGAATTAGGCATGGTGCTTAGTTTAAACTGTTTTCTTGAGTCATAATTAGACAAGGTGTTTAGTTTGATTCTTGAACTAAGAGGTGTATTGATTTTACTTTCAAAGGCTTTTTGAATTAAGCGTGGTGCTTAGGTTAGAATGCCTTCCTAAGTCAAATTAGACGTGGTGTCTAGGTTGATTTTTGAACTGATAAGATACTGTAGTAGACATTGGATATTTTGAGATAAATTCGAATTAGAGATACGACAGAGTATATGCTTAACTTTAATAACTTTGTAAAAGAAGACATAGCTCATTCATCATGAATGAAAGAACTATGAGCATTAATGATTCATTCACTTTATCTTCTACTATAAGTTACTTTGCCTTAAGTCATGTCTGTATAAAATATGATTTATGCTAAACAATATTAATATTATCTTTTCATTAAGCATAGACAAAATAAAATACTTGGACAAGCAACCTGTGTTCAAAATCTGTATATTCCTTCGGGTATGTACTTTGTCCACTAATCTATTGCGTATAATAATAATTAGAGTGAAAAAAGTCAAAAGATCAAAGAAGCAAAAAGATGGCAAAAGAATAAATACGACAAAGGAGTCAAGATGTCTATGAACAACTTAAGACGCAAGAGAAGGAAAGCACCACCAGTCAATTATTCTTCATCACTTAGTGCTATCACGCTCTAATAATAAAGGTAATATTTTAAGGTAAGTGGTCACCGCTCTTCTCTTGATCTTGATGTTCACATAAATTAAAAACACAAACATGTTAGAGTTACAATTTTAATTGATTAACCTAATTAACTCAACATGATCTGTCTTTTAATATTATTCATGGCACCGTTCTTATAATCTCAGTCTTAACCAAACAAGCTAAAATATTATATTCGATCTTGGGAAGATGGACAATCCTTCTATTGGTTAAAGCAATTTATTCTTTTCTACCATGAGAACTTAATTGCAACATTAAATACTTAATCTTTTGATCCTACCACTTATGGCATAAATAAACAATTCATGTAACACCAACTTTATCTTGTTCAATGTGTCTAAGGATAGAGAAAAAATAAATAAAGAAATAGATTTGGTTTTGTTGGTGTTTTACCACCAGCAGAACCCATGCACTTGATCTCTGCCTTGGTTTTGCAAACAGGACAACACATCGAGAAAAAATTTATTAAATCTACAAGTGAGAGTTCTGTGAATATACATATTGAACAAGATGCTTTGCCACCATAATTAAAAGCTCTACTTCAACCTATTGATCAAATCAAAGAACAAAAGTGACATCATCATCACTAAAGGTATGCAACATCATAACCTCCATCTCTCAAGATGGAGAGATACACAAGAGTGGAAGAATAAGTTCTGTCGGTAAACTTAAGATTCCGTACCCTTGCCATAAGGTAATATGGTAGTTATCTAATTAATTAGTATTTCTATCTACATTAATAATTTTGCTTTAGTATATTCATCTTCATAAATATTAAAAAGAAAATAAAAATCTTTATTGCTTCATTTATTGCATCATAAAATATTGAAATCCCTACATGAATAAACTTATGGTAACCCTATAGGAATATTTACTGTGGTGGTATAAATAATAATAATAATAGTAGTAGTAGTAGTAGCAAAGAGAACATCATCTATGTTTACTTTCTTGCATTATAAAAAAACCTAAGCCCCATAAGAATAAATATTCTATGTGGAGGCATAAAAAATAATAGAACTATATATCATGCACTCATATTTAATTTCTATATAATTAAATAAAAAATTCAAAAAAAAAAAAAGAGAATCCTGCTAGAGTCTGTCAATTCAAATCAACTCAAAGAATAATCAATTACTTATTGGTGACCGCTAACCTATTATTAAATTCGAGCCTCGAGTTTTTGGTTTTCTTGTTGGAGTATAATTATGCAGGAACAACATTATGACAAGGAGAGAGTCTATCGCTGGCATCCACTAGGGCCGCCGGTTACCTTACCTCACTCAAGATCATTAACACCAAGAATTGCAAACATCTAGATTGGGGGAGGAGCATCCCCTAGTTATCGTGTAACTATACCTAGGCGATTATCGAGTCTACTTTTATAGTCATAAAATACCAAAAAATATGTGAGCACATGAAGGCTCACCCTTAATTAAGAAAAACACAAAAATATTCGGGCACATGAAGGCTCGATGCGATCAAAGGGACTAGCTTGGGGGAGATGCACCCCGTTATCATCGTGATTAAGGTATGTCTTTACTATTAATTTTATAGTGTGTGTTAGATTTAATAATTAAAGTATGTTTAAAGAACTCTCTTTCTTTAATCTTTTAAAGTGGAAATGATGAATAGTTGCTCTACTGAAATTTCTTTTAAGTGCCTAGTTTTTAACCATGGATTCTCCTGAGTTTGGATATGACTACTTTGATATAAGAATTTACTCTGAACCTGAAATTTGTGGAGGCACACGCTTGAGCTAAAGTCTAGGTAATTGATCGACAATGATACATGAAGATCTAAGCTACTATTTATCTTATTCTTATCATTACTAAGTTCTGAGATTTATTTTGAAAACCTAAAATCTTACATGATGAGCTCTTGTATGACAAAATCTAAATTCCTACCAAAGCCATATATGATATATTTAGAATTAGGAAAACCTTTGCACATTTATGCTGCTTGCTTTACATTGAGTTTAGTCAACCTTTGGAATATACCTTATGAGAGTCTTGTCATGCTTTTAAAATCAAGATCACTTACGCACTCCACCCACATATGCATTACTCCTACTCTAGGAAGTAAGCGCAGTCATTTCCACTTTCATCTAGATCCACTTTAAAAATGTTTCTCTCCTACATTAGGAGTAAACACCTAAAAATAGACCCTATAGGACAACCCCCCGTTTAATTGCTCTAAGTTCTTATCATTATCTCTTCAATTATTTATATTCAAAGGATACATGTGGCTATGCAAAAGTATTGAAAAAAAAAGAGAGAAGAGTGAAAAAAAAAGGGGAGTAAAAGATGGACAAGTGTCCCAGCATTAAAACAATGGGTACATAGATGCCCGCCTCCCAAATTAAAAAAAAAAGAAGAAAGAAGAAAAAAAAAGAAGAGAGAATAAAGATAGCCCATGTTTTCCCGCAAAAAGAGTTCTAAGGAAGAAGATTATTTTTAAAGAGCAAAAGTAGAATTAGGATTAGCCACTAAATACCATATATGCACCTATCCACCATACGCCACACACATGCACATCTTGATTTGATTGAATGCCTTGATTCTCTATGGATCCATTGTTTGACTTTACAATATATGAATTGTAAGTATGTTCATCCTTGTTATTGCCACTCCTATGAGCACCACTATAAATACTTAGTTGTAGGAAAGGCATAACATCATTAATGCCTCAAGAGAGAACCATAAATACCACATACATTGAGAGACTTGAGGGTGTCATACAATTAAGCTCTGAGTTTTATTGTGAAAATTTACAAAACTCGGAATATTGGTACTGTAAAAGAATTTGAGACATAGTGCTTGACTTGATTGTTCTATCTTTCGATTGCTCAAGATTTATGCACAAGCTGTAAAAGCTCCATAGTTAAAGGTAAAATGGGTAAGTTTGAAAGTTAGAGTAGTTTTGTCTAAACCAAAGGAAAATTTATGTTTAAAAGCAAGTGAGCTTAAAAGAAATAAAAGTATTACAAAGAATTCCTGATCCAAGTTTATTAAGAACTAGATTTAGATTGTTTGCCAAGGGACTGGCAAAAGGTAAGCTTAGGGGTATTGTTGACACTCCTTAGCGTCAACTTTTACTAGCACTTTAAACCTGAAGGAGAACATGAAAACATACTAGTCTAGGGCTTTATCCGACAAATTCCACGAGTTTTGCATATTCTATATTTTCCCGGGGATTTTCCGTAAAAGGATAAAAGAAGGATTTCAATGCATAATTATCACGAAATTGATCCACGTCGGAGCAACATCGCTAGAGGACTCGGGAAGGGTCTAGAAGACACCCGGCGGCAGGGGCCGCAGAGGGAGATAAGGTGGGGCCGGCCGGCCCCACCCCCGGGCCGCCCGGCGCCCCTAACTCCACCGATCACCGCCGCCTTCCGGAGTCTTCCTCCCTCGGTTGCGTGGAGTCCAATCGCAGCATCCCTACGTTGATTTGAGGTCGGTTTGATCCGACGGTGCACATGAGATGAAGACACGGATCGCCGACGGGCGGTTCCTTGCCCCCCCTACTCCACCTCGGCCTATATAATGACGCCCAAGGCTCCCCCAAGAGGCATTCTACACCCCAAGGCTTCATATTCTTCATTAGATTAGGGTTAGGGTCCCTCTAGTTGATCTAGTCTAGTTCATCTAGTTCTAGCTAGTTTATCTAGATGTAGCAATTAGGAGAGACTAGTTCTTCTAGATCTAGTCTTGTTTAGAGATTAGAGAGATTGAGTAGAGGAGTAGAGATTCCGGAGGAGCTCCGGCATGTCGGCGCTTCTTCGTGGTCAGTATTCTTTTCTCGATTCAACTTCCTCGCCCGAGCTGCGTTCTGAGGTACTTTTGTATTTACTATTCTGATTCAAGTAAGCAGTCGTTTATATTCGTTCTTTAGTTCACATCTCATATTGAGGACTTTGATCTTGGTAATTGCTTGGTTGAAGTAGTATTTCGTAGTGTAGGCGTGGTGCCTAGGCTAGGTTTACTTGTGGATGTCCCCCGATTAGCCTGGATAGTGGTAGCTCGCGTAGGTGACTTTATAGCTGCGTTGAATCCTCTGTAGTCCACTTCCCGTTGATAGGACAGACAGGCTGATAGGTGTCTAGTAGGTAGATTACTCTGTTTCTTCTCCTATTCAGGTCACTTGCCCGATAAGACGATATTATACAAAGTTTACCTAGTAGTCGAACTAGAGTACATTAGCTATTTCTCTTTTTTTCTTGATATGATCTAGCCTAATTGTAGGGTTAAGTTTATATACTTTGTCATCATCACAAATTGTTCCCTGTGGATACGATATTTAAAACCTCCGGGTAAAATGTGACACCGGTATGATATCTGTGCGCTTGCGGATAATCCTACTTAAAACTTATTTAAATGGAGTGCAGTTAAAAATACCAACACCTCCGCAATGGAGTCCCCTTGTGAGGAAAAGAGTGCAGGCCTGTTGCCAAATGGCTGAAGGAAAAAGAAAAGATAGAAAATGCTTCTAAAATGAGGATACCTTCGCTTATATTTTCGCGCAGGTCCTCTTACATTAGATGTAGTACTTTCCGAGATTTGCGGTGTTCCAAGTATGGGCGGAGGCTCGACCTTCGCTGTCTTCTAGCTTGAATGCCTCTTTGTTTGTTGTTTGTTTAGCTATGAATGGCCCTTCCCATTTTGATTGTAGCTTGCCCACTGTGGTTGCGTTTGGTTTCCTTCGCAAAGACTAGGTCTCCGTCTTCGATTAGTCTTTTTGTTATGTTCTTGTCTCTCCATATCTTGGTTTGGTCTTGATATTTTATGATGCTTTCAAGGGCCTCGCAGCCTCTCTTGCTCTATCCCTCCTTGGAGCATGCTTCTTCTGTGACACTATTGCTAGTTACGCTGAGGCTCTTGTGTTTTATTTCTTCCGTGTCATTGCCTCTTCCCCGCATATGAGTTTGAACGGTGTATATCCTGTGGCTCTTGTGGTGGTAGTGTTGTATGACCATATGACCCTTGGTAGTTCTTCTGCCCATCTTCCTTTGCGCAGGTTGAACAACGTTTTTGAGATTCCTGAGAAGATCTCTCTGTTTGCTCTTTCTACTACGCCATTTGACTCAGGGTAGTACACTGACGCGAAGGCTAGTGTTGTGCCTATAGACTTACAGTATTCTTTGAACTTATCTGAATCAAACTGTTTTCCGTTGTCCACAGTGAGCACCTTTGAGACCCCAAATTTGCATATTATGTTCTGCCAGAAGAATTTCCTGACCGTTTCTGAGGTTATTGACGCTAGGGGCTTTGCTTCTATCCACCTTGTGAAGTATTCCACAGCCACTACCGTGAATTTGAATCCTCCTTGCGCTGTTGGCAGGGGGCCTACCAGATCCATGCCCTATCTTTGCAGTGGCCGATTGGGGGTATTGGTTGGAGTTCGATGAGGGCGAAGGTTTTTTGGTGGAGTACAACTGGCAAACTTCGCATGTTTTGACTAGCTCTTCGGCGTCTTTTGCATGGCTTGGCCAAGAAAAAAACCCCCGCCTTAGGACCTTCGCCGATAGGGCTCTTGGGCCTATGTGCGATCCGCAGGTTCCTGCATGTATTTCCATTAGTAACTCATTGCCTTCGCTTCTGGATATGCACTTGAGCAGTGGCTGAACTACGCCCTTCTTATACAAGCCCTTGTCAATTAACACGTAAGATCTTGCCCTCGTACTTCATTCTTTCCTTTGTCTGCGCTTTTATGCGGGGCTTGAATGTTCCTTCAAGCATTTGTATTATTTCGGCTCGCCAATCTTGCTCTGATGTCGCTAGTATCTGTTTTTCTTTTCTCTCTCTGGCGGAGGTAGCTGGTTTGGATGCTTGCTCGTAAAATGTCCCTTCTAGTAATTCCCAGTTGTTTGCCACGCCTTTGCTAGCTCGTCTGCCTCTGCATTTTCCCCCTTGGTATGTGTTTTAGGGTGAAGCCTTGAAACTTTCTTTCCAAATTTCTTCGCACTTGCTCGAGGTACTTTGCCCGCCTCGGTTCTCTTGCCCGGTATTCCTTTTCCACTTGGCCTGCCACCACCATTGAATCTGTTTTGACCAGAAGTCTCTAAATTCCCATAGCCTTCGCTTTGTTTAGGCCTAGGATGAGCGCCTCATACTCTGCTATGTTGTTTGTTGCCTTGAAGTTCAAACGGGCCACGTACTTTATTTTGGTTCCTGACGGGGATATCAACACTGCGGCGGCTCCGGTACCGTTGATGCCCCAGGCTCTATCGGTGAGCAGCATCCAGCTTTGCTCTGTGTGATTTTGTGACCTTCGCTGCGAAGGTGTTCAATCTGCCACAAAATCTGCTAGTGCTTGAGACTTGATTGCTGTACGTGGGACATATGTTATGTAGTATTGAGATAACTCCGTGGCCCATTTGCCCATTCTACCGGAGGCTTCTTTGTTGTTCAGAATTTCTCCAAGCGGTTGCGACGAAGGTACTATAATTTCATGCTCTTGGAAGTAGTGTTTGAGTTTCCTTGAGGCTGTTAGGATGGCATAGGCCAACTTCTCTGCTTGAGTGTAGTTCAGCTTAGCTGCTGCAAGGGCTTCAGAAACGTAGTACACCGGGCTTTGTTCCTTCCGACCTTCGCTTTCTTTTGCTTGGACTAGCACTGCACTGACCGCATGATCTGATGCTGCTACATATAGGAGCAAATGTAGCATCTTGTTCTAGTAATCAGAACTTTCAGTGTGTTTGCCAGGTATTCTTTTAGTTGGTCGAAGGCCTGAGATTGTTCCTGTCCCCATTCAATTTTGTCGGAGGTTCTTATAGCTTTGAAGAATGGTAGGCTTCTTTCTGCTGACTTTGAGATAAACCTGTTCAATGCAGCTATCCTCCCAGTGAGCTTTTGTACTTCTCTTTTTGAGGTTGGTTCTGTCATTGCTAGTATTGCCTTTGTTTTCTCTGGGTTCGCTGCAATTCCTTCTGGGCCTACTATGCACCCCAATATTTTGGCCTTGCCGACCGCGAAGACACATTTCTCTGGTTCGATTTCAAGCTGCTACCGCAAGGAGGTTCGCGAAGGTTTTTGCTAAGTCTTTGATGTGTTCTTCTTTTTCTTTGCTCATGACAATGATGTCGCCGACATACGCAATGACGTTCCTCCGAACCTGGTTTCCCAACACCTTACTTGTCATTCTCGCGAAGGTTGATCAGAACACCCCCGCCTGGGGTTTTAATAGGATTAATATGATACTCATACCAATAAGTTACAACTTCTTTTCCGAAAGCTCATCTTGAAAGAACTCCAGGGTTAAGCGTGCTTGGCCTTGAAGCAATTCGGGATGGGTGACCGGGGGGAATTCGTTCCCTAAAAGCGCATGAGCGAGGACAAAGTGCGTAGAAAAGACCGGTGTTGGTCTATAAGGGTAGTATTGGTCCTATTAAAAGCTGTCGATAAGCGGGCCCGGCCGCCTCGAGGAGGCGGACGTTACAAATGGTATCGAGCCGACTCTCGCGGTTTTACGGGCGCGTGTGTCGCGATTCTTGCGAGCATGGTGCGCATGGCTGGTGTGGATCCGTCGTGGTCACACAGCATGGTACATGCGCTGGCATTGGACACACGGACGTGGCCAAGAGAGGAGGTTCCTAGCCTGGGGTTGATCGACGAGGACGTCGATCTCCTAAGGGGGTGAGGATGTAACACCCCGGCCCAGGGTTTAATAGGATTAATATGATACTCATACCAATAAGTTGCAACTTCTTTTCCTAAGCTCATCTTGAAAGAACTCCGGGGTTAAGCGTGCTTGGCCCGGAGCAATTCGAGATGGGTAACCGACCGGAAATTCGTTCCCCGGCACGCATGAGTGAGGACAAAGTGCGTAGAAAAGACCGGTGTTGGTCTGTGAGGGTAGTATTGGTCCTATTAAAGCTGTCAGATATAAGCGGGCCCGGCCTCGAGGAGGCGGGACGTTACATTGACCCTGCGTTCTTCAAGCCTTCCGGCATTCTGAGGAAGCAGTATGTGCCGAAAGGTGTTGTGAAACTTGTTTTTTCTTCATCCTCTTTGTTGAGCCAAATCTGGTGATACCCCGATAAGCAATCTAGAAGGGATAACCTTTTGCAACTTGCAGCCCTGTCCAAAGAGGTGTCTATTCTCGGGAGCTAGAACGCATCCTTTCTGCAAGCTTTGTTTAGATCTATAAAGTTGTTGGCACAAAATCTGCACCTGCGCCAAGCACACGCAAAGAAGTCGAAAAAAGCGTGACTTCAATCGGACGGCCGCACGGTTTGGAGATCCGGAGCGTGCCGGTCGGTTTGACCTGGCCCGACAAGGGACAAAGAAACTATTAAATACAAAATCGGAACGTGTCGGATGAGACCCGACAGTTTCCGTATATACGGCCCCCTGAAGCCACTTACGGCGACATACAGGCTATAGAAGGCATGCGCCAATCATGCATGCGATTCATTCGGCTAATATGAGGGTGAAACACGTAATGCATTGATTGCCGAACATGCATGTATGAGAAGACATGTTTGAACAAGTGAAAGTTAACTACGAATTGAAGCATAACCAAGCTCGGCACTACAGCCGACTCGGGGTCCATGAAGAAGGAACAATACAAATTATCACGACTAAACTAATCAAAGACACATCTGCCGCCGCGATACCCGATCCTATCAAAGTCTAAGCGTTTCTAACATGCAAAAACCCGCAACATGTAACAATCTAGATTGATCTAATTCGTCTACGTAAGCATACAATCTATTTATCATGATAAGTGAAGAGCATTAGAGAGCAAATAGATCTATAAAATAAGAAGCGAAAAACCGATCAAATCTAGATTGGGCAAAAGAATGTTACAAATAAATAAAATATTAAAGTCATGCAACACATGATAACTTAATGAATCTACTAGATCTTGCCAAATCTAATAGAGCCGATAACTAATCCTTGAACCAGATCCTAGCCTTTGCCGCCGCGACTCACGATCTAACCAAGAATCGATAACTATCTTGCCTTGCTAAGCTATCAAGCGGGCGCTTTGCCGCCGCGGCCATCTAGTCGAGATAGACAAGGCATAAGCAAAGACTTCTTGATCATCAAGTAGGCGCTGCGCCGCGGCCATCCCATCGAGACGAACAAGACTACTTGCATCAAGATCTAAATCCACCGCATGATACTAGACATGATAGCAAGGTTGCGGAACTTACGGAGGTCGACGGATCGATTGGCTCCTCTCGAAGAACTTCGGCGACACGACAAAAGGGACTCGAAAAGCGTGGCACGGGGCGGTTGTATTGATTTGATTGTGGATCTCTTTTACAATGGTCGAGGGTCTATATTTATACCCTGGACATAACATGAATCCTAAGAGATTACGATGTACACAATATGTTAAAGGTAACTCAAAAGTACGGCGAGACTCTTGCTATAATTCTCTTCGGAGTCCTCGATTATCGTTTTTCTCCTTCTATTCGGCTTCTCGCTTGCCACCTTTCGCTTCCCGAATGGAGCCATTGTCTTCAAAGATAGCCGACCGCACCAATGCTTGCCGAATCACCCGGAGTCAATAGCATATCCGTTTGCCGAATAGCTCAAAGTTAGCCGACCGCACACTCATTTGCCGAACACGTTGGATTTACGCTTTTTCATAGACTTTACCAAATCGGCCCACCTCATTGGTTTTTACCAAAATCCGGTGTTAACACATGCCCCCTCAATTTTGGGATAAAAGTAATTTTATTCGGAATTGAACACTGAACTCTTTTCTCATTTAGGTCAACACTTGTTCAACTCCGTAGCCGCCACTCAAAATCTGATTCTTCTTCGTTCTAGATTCGAGCCTACTTTCAATCCCCAATGGCGACCCTTGATGGAGTTCCAGAGGTATTTTTGATTCCTTTCATGTATTCGGCAAATTTTCTTTGATCTTTCATCTCTCCTGATTCTCTTTCGGCCGTATTATCTTTTTGAAGGAGTACAAGGACGGATTTTTGATCCCTTATGCCCCCAATCCTGATTCGTACTTTTTGGGTCCGATGGGAGACTCCAACCCAATCGAATTTGTGGAGAAAGAAACTTCGAGGATCCCTTTCAAATCTGGAATTGCTCCTCCGAACAGATGGCCAAGCACTTTCAAAACCTGGCCTTTCCCTCCGATCTTTGGATGGCGGCAGTGGTACCAAAGGATGCTGAACAAGAGTAGCGATCCTTTGGGACTCCCGGGATATCCAAAGACTTGCTTAGAGTTATCCCTTTTCGGGAACACCTCGGAATGATTCTCTTCGATAGCGACTTCCCACTTCGGTCCGATGCTACCAACGCTTTCATTTTTGGTCATGGCCCAATGTCTTTTACTTTGGGCTGATATATTCATGATGACCGGCCTTAATGTGACAGAGCCATATATCCTTCCAAGTATAAGCACAATAGCAACCAAAAAGGCGGTCAAATCTGGAAGTGGATGGACCAAGTACATCCAAACATATATGTCAACTGGTGCTGTGACTGACAAAGAATATAAGGCTTTTTTAAACATGTGGCTATGCAGATTCATCTTTTGTGGCAAATCCAATGAGCCAACTCTCAATCACATGGTAATGGCCGAGGAGCTGGCTGCTGGAACTTTAATTCCTCTGGGCAAATATCTTACGGGGCTGTCTATCACATGATGCATCGGATCATTGTTCGAATCGTCAACATGGGAAATTCATTGTGTGAATGGTCCACGGTGGTTTGTGCGGATGTGGCTACAATTGTACATGCACCGGATAGTCTCCGTGGACCTTAACACCTTGGGTTTTCCTTACATCAATGATGATGAGGATGGCCAAATGAAAGAAAAGCTGTCAAACTTATGGAGAAGCGGCGGTGCCATTACCATTGATATAGATCTTGGCCATCTATTCAAGTTATTCTTTAAGGGCTTCAATCATGTGATATGGCTCCCTTACGGAGAAAGTGACACTTTGACTACGCCTTGCAAATTCAGCTATGAGTCTGGCTGCTTTCGAGACAGGGTTGCTACAAAGATCTTCAATTCTTTCATTAAGCCACATGTCTTGCCAGCAGAATTTCATCATGGGAGGTTCTTTGAATCCTTCCTATGAATTTTATAACCCAAACATGTTTGCCGGGCAATTGGGGGGCGTGGGCAAGCTGCCCCCAAGGCTGTTTTTCTCAACCATCATAAGGCCCGGAGAGAAATAGGAGATGAAATGGAGGCCAAAAGGGTTTTTGAGCTTGGATGGGACCTGCCGAGAATTCATGCCCTTACCTTTGGGATTAATAGAAGCTGCCCATCCTTTGTTTTCCTCTTGGTGGCAAGAATGGCGTGCTCATATTTTTAACATGCCGTGCACCCTTTGTGTCAAGATTTGTATGCTCAATTTGATTACGACGGTGAGGTAACTTTCTTCATACTCACGATTACCTCTTTTTTTCGACTTTGTTCTTAATTTCAGTATTGTCTTGTCTTTTTGCGGGATCCACGAGCCTACCCCTCCTTCACAAGTAGTCCAATATTACCAAAATTTGGACCCATCCACGCCTTAGGTTTTAATGCTCCATCCACAGGCAACCCTCATGAAAACACCGGCGGCTCACGGAGTGCGGCTTCTTGAAAAAGGAGAAGGCAAGAGGAAAGCTATTACCGGATCAAGCGAGAGATATTAATGTGCCCGGAAAGAACAAGATCCAAAAAGCTAAGCTCTCTCCCAAGGTATACTCTCGGTCGGTTACTGTTACGAACCATGATGGGGCTTATTTTACTTATTATATGTTTTCTTGACCCGCAGTCGGGCCTTCAAACTCGGCCAATGTGTTGAGAATTACTGAAACATCTTCTCGGGCTCACGAAGATGTTGAAACTCAAGAAGGAGGATCACGAGAAACTCAAGAGCCCACTTGGCCATACAGGTGATTACCTTCTTAGCGATTGTTCCCCTTTTTACACCAAATGAACTGATTTTGCCACTTGATACTCGAAAGCGGATCATTCCACGGATAAAATGGCGAGAAGAATCTCCTCCTCATGCTTCTATTGATAGTGCAGAAATTCACAAGGCTATTGGTCATATTGGTAATAATGTTTTCTACACATTTTCTCTTCTTCCTTACGCCAAGATTTATCTCTTGCATTTTGCATCTCATTACTTATTTTCGGATGATATCTTGGATGACATAGCGAAAGGATCTTCCCCTCATCGGGCTTCAAGTTCATCTTCTCTGGGCATTCAGCTAAGCCCTCAATCAAGCCGGGGCGGGAATCATCTGAAGAAGCTTACGCACAAAAGGTAATACTTCATTTTATTGATCTCTCAAATAATTCTGATCAATCGGCTAATGGTTCTCCTTCTTAAAGGATGATGCTAAGCCCATTTGTCGACTACTCTTTCACCATTGAAGAGTACATTAATGAGGGTGGTGAAGAAGCTACTTCTCGGCCGAGAGATTATCGGCCAGAGAACCAAGCTCGGCTAAAGGAGATATCCCTCCCTATTGGCCAAAGATATAAATGCTCTCGTTCAAGATGCGGATCGGATAAGAGAAGCTGGTTGAGCTTATTGACCAAGATATCCCTCCAACTCTCAAGGTCTCTCTAGAATCGCAACTTCGTCTTGATGATCACCTTGGCAAGGTTAGGAGAGCAAATAGGAACATAGCCTCTAGAGCCGCTCTGCTTGAGAATGATAATCGACCAAAAAGCATCAAGTTAAAGAAGCGCACTCCCAGTTCAGGCTAAGCGTCTTTGGTAACTCTGGAACTGAACTGGTAGCCATGGAGGAGGAAAAGGCCAAGTTGGAAGCTCAATTGGCTCAATTGAATGTGAGAATCAATCTCACAAAGATAAAATTGCCACCTTGCCGAACTCTATAGATGCGGCCAAGACAAAGATATCATCGTCATCAAGGAGCATCGGCCAGATCAAAACCGGGCTTACGAGAATCCGAGTTACGAAGGCGATGACAAGAAGGTGCTTTCGAAGAAGTCGGCCGAATTAGGGATGATATCATAGACGCAATCAAACTGTTCTTAAATGAGTAAAACATTCGACTTGTAACACCTTTGTGATTTTTTAAACAATTGTATTCTTTGTTGTGCTTTGGTTTTTTCCATTCTTGTCGGCCGATGACATAGCCGAATATTCTTAAGCTTCCCGAATAGGCAGGCGGCCATCATTACGGATTTCCCGATCGGAAGGATTAGCCGATTCTTACGAACCGTCGCTTTCGATTTGGCCCGGCCCGATCCGTGCTGGCCCAAAAGAGGAGTAAACCCTACTTTGTCGTTTGGTATACTCAGAGTCGTGCGCCACGAACTCCATTTTGGCCTATAAATAAAGCCCTCTTCCGGCTTCCACCACCATCGCCGGTTAGCATTCATCATCATCTTCTCATCTTCTCGCCGAAACTTTTTAGGAAGAAAACCCCACCTCCAAATCGCCAATGTCGGCGCCGGTGACCATGGGAAGCGTCTGGCGAGGGAGGCCGGCCGGAGGGGGAGCGGGCCGCGGCGTCGGCAACGCCATGGGTAAGATTAATCTGCCATCTTCGTGTGTTCTCGCTCACTTTGTTCATCTCTCCCTAACCTCGGTTTTCTTCATCTGCTTAGGGCGAGGGTCATCATCAACCAGTCTCACCTTCTTCCCCGATGGTGGTGACTCAGCCCAGGGAACCTCGGACCAGGCCGTCCCCGTCTCCGGCTCTTCGAGTTCGTCGAGCTCTTACGAGTCCGACAACTCATACAACGCCAACCCTTGGGGTCGGCGGAATCGGAGGGCGAGGACCCTTTGTACATTCATGAGGAGGCGCTCGGTTCCGCAAGGAAAGGGATGAAGCCGGGACCGAGCTGGGCGTGTTTCCAAGCGATTCGGCATTGCGCAAGCCGAATGGGAGGATCGGCGCAAGCGATTTTGCGGCGCCATCAGCTTTGTTCGGCATTCTCACATAGATTTCTTTTTCTCTCTCAATCCTCATCGCTTTGTCTTGATTAACTTTTCATCTTTCGGCACTCTCTGCGGAGAAACGGCGGTTGAAGGCAGCGGCAACCGGGCGGGCGACAAGGTGAATGCCCGGGGGAGAAACTCACGAGGCACGCTGGATGCCATGGATGGCCGTGTTGATCGGGCCGTCATCCAAGGTGTCCACCTTGGTGTGTCCCTCGGCTTTGGCGGCGATGTCCTCTCGCACCAATGAGGACTATTACATTTCGGGGCCGTTGGATTTGCGAAAGGTCATCCTCACGAGGTGGAGGACATCGAGGAGCATTTGGAGCTCTCACGGGGACCATGCTCTTTGCCCTTGCCGAATCCACCAATCCCCAATCTGTTCTTAATAAGTTGTTCGGGGGAGTAGTTTGTAACTAGGGATTGATCGTGAATAATGAAATCATCTTATGAGAATGTGTCTTGTTTATGTTCTTGTGTTGGCTTGCTAAATGAATGCCTTGATGTCCTCTTTGATTCGAAGCGGTTTCTTGAGTGATTTTCCCGAATGCGGTGACATCACTTTAGTCGATTAGATCTTAGTCTTACGCCACAAGCGATTTGACGAGTCAGCGGCGGTATCATTCGAGGATTTCATCTTTCTCTTTTTTCGATAAACCAACCCGGTCGAATGTTGAGGTCAACACAAGATCATTCGGCTATATTTTGAACTGAAGGCGACACAAATCATATCGGCTATTTACCAACTTCATATTTTTTTCACTAAAGGCGATGTTATCTCATCGGTTTGTTTGATTCAAATTCTCTTCTGAACCAACCCCGATCTTTGGGGTAATATTTTTTTTAAGATATCGTCCGTTGATAGCTACGGTAAATTCTTCCCCAAACAAAGTCTTCAAAATATATGCATTGCCGGGCACGCATCTTTCTACCGAAAGGGCCCTTCCCAATTTGGAGACCACTTGCCGAATGCCACGTCTTTCGATCAATCGGCGATATAGTTTTCCAAACCAGGTCACCTTCAAAATTGCTTTTCTCTAACTTTCTTGTTATAATATCGGGCAACACGTATTTTATTCTTCTCAATATTTTCCAATGCCTTGAGGCGAATAAAATGTAAATCTTCAATTCATCTATCATCAAATTTGTATAATCTTCTTTTTCCAAATCTTTTTTGCAACATAACTCTTCTTGAACCCGACCGCAATTCCCATGGTAAGACAGACATGATGCCCGTAAACCAATTCATAAGGAGATGTTCGAGTTGACCCATGACAAGCCATCCGATAAGCCCACAATGCTTCATTGAGAACCAAATGCCATCTCTTCGGTTTCTCATCAATCTTCTTTTGAATGATCTTGATCATAATCTTATTGGATGCTACGCTTGCCCATTGGCTTGTGCATAATAAGGAGAAAAATTATACGACTTGATCCCCATGTCTTCGGCAAAGTCGCAAAATTCGAAGAAGTAAACGGGTTCCTTGATCGGTTGTTATAGTTTGGGGAATTCCAAACCTATAAATTATATGCTCTTTAACAAAACGATCATATTTTTGATGTAACTTTCTTCAAAGGGATGGCTTCAACCCATTTAGTAAAATAATCGTGGCCGGGGAGCACAAACTTATGCCCTTTGCTCGAAGGAGGATGTATCGACCAATTAAATCTATGCCCCATCCTCTAAATGGCCAAGGTTTGATTATTGGGTTCATAACGAATCTTTGGAGCCTTTTGAATATTGCCAAATTTTTGACAATCATGACATCCTTTATAATAGTCAAAGCAATCTTCCGGCATAGTTGGCCAAAAATAACCGGTTCTCCGAATTATCCATTTCATTCGGTAAGGCGATTGATGTGCACCACATAATCCTTCATGCACTTCATACATCACCTTTCTGGCCTCTTCTTGACTTAGACACTTGAGCAATACTCCATCTATAGATTTGTAATACAAGTGATCATTGAGAAGGACGAACTTAAGGGCTTTGTACACGAGCTTTCGGGTAACTTTCTGCGATGGATCCTTGGATATTTGATGATTTCATGCCTCCAATCGCCAACCACACTGTTCGGCATACGGAACATTCTCTCCTATAGTGAAGACTTCTTGATTTTCACGATATCCGAGGAAGCGATTTGGGCCAACCTATTTGCTTCTTCATTATGCCCCCTAGGGATATGATGTAAGGTTGCTACCAGAAAGCTTTTTAAAAGTTCCGGCATTCCTCATAGTATTCTCTTAGCGCGTCATTCTTACACTCATATTGGCCAATCAAGCTGGTTGATCACCCATTTCGAGTCTCCAAAGATTTCAACGGCGGCGGCTTTTATCTCTACAAGAAGCCGAAGCCCTCTAAGCAATGCTTCATACTACCTTGATTGTTAGTCACATGAAATTCAATAGGAATAGCATACTCAAAAGTTATTCCCGTGGAGAAACTAATAGAATGCCGGCGCCCCCACCTTTCTTTGCGGGATGAACCATCGAAAAATAGAGTCCAAGGTACAATGCTTACTATCTTTTTGTTGCTAAGGTCATGATGTTGCGTAATAAAATCAGCAATAATTTGACCCTTCAACGCTTTTGCCGATTCGTATTTTAAATCAAATTCCGACAAAGCCAAAATCCATTTGCCAATTCTTCCATTTAAAATTGGCATTGACAACATATGCTTGATCACATCATGACTTGAAATAATCACGCATTCGGCTTTTAATAAATAATGCGAAGCTTAGTACATGAGTAATACACACACAAGCACAATTTTTCCATAGCCGAATATCTTGTCTCGGGTCTAACGACTTTCGGCTAAGATAAGCTATGACTTCGCTCCTTCCTCTTCATACTCTTGCATGAGGGCCGATCCTATCGTTAGGGTATCGGCCGCCACGCATTAAACTTGAAAGGCTTGTTAAGTTGTGGAGGTACCAAAACTGGTGGTGCCTTCATGTATTCTTTAATTTCATCAAAAGCCTTTTGTTGCACGTCACCCCATACAAATTCTTGATTCCTCTTGAGCTTTAATAATGGAGAAAAGGGCAAGATTCTTTTACGATAAATTGGAAATGAACCTTCTTACGAAATTGATCTTGCCGAGCGGGGGCTGTAATTACGTGAGATTAGTTGGGGGAACAACTTTGTCTATTGCTTCCATGCTCTTCTTTCCAACTTCAATTCCTCCTTTATGAATAAGGAATCCCAAGAACTCACCGGTGATACTCAAAAGCACATTTGTTTGGATTCATCTTCAAACCATGTTTTCTAGTGCATTCCAAAGTTCTTCTTAGATCGGCTAAATGTTTCTCATAGTCTTTAGATTTGACTACTACATCATCAATGTAGATCTCCACAATTTTGCCGATCAACTCATGAAATATGTAATTCATGGCTCTTTGATAAGTTGCACCGGCATTCTTCAATCAAAACGTCATTACAATCCATTCAAATAAACCAATGTGGCGGGGCATCTAAAAGCCGTTTTTGAAATATCTTCTATTGCCATGAAGATCGATTATAGCCAGCATTACCATCCATAAAACTAATGACTTCATACCCGGCTTTGCTGCGTCTACTAACAAATCGGCAATTGGCATCGGATACCCATCCATTGGAGTGGCCTTGTTAAGATCTCTGAAGTCTATACAAACTCTCATCTTCCCATTCTTCTTGTAAACAGGAACTATATTCGAAATCAATCTGCGTATCGCACGGCCGAATGAAGTTTGCTTCTAATAGTCTTTCAATCTCCTTCTTCACATCGGCCGATTACCTCTTCTTTATAGATCTTCCTCGGAGGTTGTTTATAGGGTCGATACCCGACTTAATAGGTAATCGTGCTCAACAATAGAAACGATCTAGTCCGGGCATCTCTGTATAATCCCAAGCAAAGCAATCTTTAAACTCCTTGAGAAGATTTACTAATTGCTTTCTACATTACGGACTCAAATTTGCACTAATGTACATCGGCCTTGATTTGGACTCATCGCCAACATTTATCTCTTCTAATTTGTCTGCCGACATAAAACCGTGTCCCAACTTTCCTTTGTTGCCATCGATTGGGTTACCCATCAAAAATTCTTTGTTCGAGCCATTTGCTTGGATCGGTTTGTTGATCCTTGTTGAATACATTAACGGGACCTTCTTTCCATACTTTGCCGAAAAAAACAATCAACACCATCATATTCCCAATAAGGCGGCTCGAAGCGACCACACTTACCGAATCATCGGCATGTATGATCTCCACGTCATCCCCATCCATTGAATAAGGATTTGGTGCATAGTTGAAGGAATACACAATTAGCATGAATCCGGTCTCTCCCAAAGAAGCAACTGTATGCCCCCTTGCCGTCAATGACGAAGAACGTAGTGATCGGGGTTTTAGACCCAATCATCAATTCAACATGCCGCGACTCCTCGAGTATCGGAAGGATTGCCCGGCAAAGTCTCTAAGGATCATGTCGGTTTTAAGCAAATCTTCATCCGTCATCCCGAGCTTTCTAAGCGTGGAATATGGCATTATATTGATAGCGCTCCTCCATCAACAAACATCTTGGTCGAGGCTTCCCATTGGCGTATCCTTTCACGTAAAAGCGGTTTCAAGTGGCGATGTTTGGCCGGCTTGTCAAAAGTTGCTTGTCGTGTTAGTATAAGGCGAGCCATTAGATCCACGAAACTCACTTTCATCAAAATCGAGTAAATCTCCTCTTGTACTTCTTGATTGTCGGGGGCTATGAATTCGATGGGAGGAAGAAAGCCATGCATGCATCACCCGAAGGACCCTTCTCATCGGATTTCTTCTTTGGGCGCCATTCCTTCTTTTCTTCTGCGGCGGCTGTTCCGACTCTTTGTTTCTTAATCGTTGCACTCTCCTCTTCGACTTTTCCTCAACCACGGTGTGGCACCATTGCCCTTTACGCCATCTATATCCATGAGTATTTCCTTCCTCATCGTACTCTTCGGGATGAACCCAATGCTGATCCATGAATCTCTTCTTCGATGATCAAAGTTATTTAATTTTATACGCCGATCGTCCTCGGGAAATTGAACTCCAAGTCTTTCATGGGTGGTCGGCGGTTGACTTCGAGGCGCTTTGTAACCATATCTTGATCACTTTGCATTACGGGCAATTGTTTCTAGCGAGGCGACTTCAAGCCTTCATTCCAACAATGCTTAAAGAATGAACAACCCCAATGAGGCTGTTCTAGTTCCCTCATATGTTCTTCTTGTTCTCGGTGGTGCATCTCTTCTTCATATCTCCACCGTTCTTCTAAGAACTTTTGTTCTTCATAATATTCTTGCTCTTCTTTGCCTCGCCATTTATTCGGCAAGATTCGTGATGTCACCCTTGGTGCGGGCGTTTCACCTTTCTCGGTTCGGCTATTTTTGAACCGAACTTTCTCTTTCATTTCTTGACGATGTGTCATCGGTTGGGGTCTCTGATTGCCACTTTTCTTAGCTCTTTTCGATGTCAACACTTTCATCTTTCCCTTGCTTTTAGGGTCATCTGCGAGACCATTCCAACGAGAGAAAGAAATCATGTTACGAGGGAAAGGTTTGCCATCAATCTTCATCTTGCCATCAAATTTCAGATGCCCCTCTTGAATTGCCTTACGAATCCGAACTCTGAACACTCGGCAATCATTGATGGAGTGAGAATTAGTATTATGATAACCACAATATCTCTTGTCTTTCACCCCTTGGGGCGTAGCATGGGATGCCCTTACGGCGGCTTGATGCGTCCTTCCCTCACCAACGGATCAAAAAGCTTATCGATTTGGAGACATCAAAATCGTAAGTCCCCTTTTGTTGTTTCAGCCACCGTTGACTTACTTGGGTAGGCTCTTTATCCCAAGTCAACTTCATTTTGCGACTATTTCATCTTCATCCTCGTACTCGGTTGCTTCTTCCGGGGAAACTTCGATACATCTCACTAGCAACATTACCCTTCGATAGCGGTTATCCCTTACGAAACCACGAGCACGATTACTCATGACGGCTAATCTACGGCGAGTTGGCCAGAGATCATCAAATTCCATGCCCGAACGACTTCTCCACGACATTCGGCGGCATCCACTATTGCTATTCCGGGCAAGCGATCGTGCGGTAAATTCAGCGAGAAGCAAAGACTCTTGGTTTCTCGAATCTCGAAGATATTCTTGTGGTGTCTCATTAACTTTACGTCTTAAAGCGGTAAGGTCTACCCGCTTCTTTTTCGATAGTTCGGTGAAGAAATAAGCATGAAACTTACGTTCAAGTTACGCCCAAGTACCAATAGAATCGGTGGCGGTAGAAAGTAAACCGGTGAAAGGCTTGGGCTGTGAGACAATGGAAAATACCGAATCCTCAAGCTTAGTGCGTGGATGCCTCCCCAAAATTGTATCGGTATCGGCTAATATGCTCTGTGGTACTTGTATCATCTTGACCCGAAAAAATTTGGTTAAGTCTGTTGGTGGCTTCACCCTTCTTTGGTAGTGCAACCTGTTATACCATTAAGATGCAGCGGACTTGTATGAATAGGATTGATTCTTTGGCTTTAGGCCGAACGATGTTGCATCATATCGACCATCCTCTGCATGATTATGTCAATGTCGTCTTCGGAGTTCCACGTGCTTGTCCTCCGGATGGTATTCTGCTGCACTTCTATATCTGGATTCGGTAGAGCATCTAGAGCGGTATAGTCGGTGAACTCATGGTATCCATCCCCATACATGTTCCTTTGTAACTTTGTTTGATCTTTGGAGATATCTTGTATGCGGTTGCGGTACTCTTTTTCGGTAGTGCCAAACGTCACTTGGCCATAAGTAGGAGGTGGTTGCTTTTCATGAGTCTCTACTTCATCTTTGTTGATCCCGGATGTTCTGCATCTTGGGGTTGCTTCTCTTGATATTTTGGAATATTGAAAAGCACTGGTCCACAATTGGTCCCACACCATCTTCAAAATACTTATCGGCTGTTGGCGAAAGTATTAGCCATGATTACTCGGAAAGTATTTAGAAAGGCCGTGTTGTGGTTTCTAATGGTATCTGCCAAGGCTTTATGGACCAAATCGATACCTTTTGAGCTTCTTCCTCTTGAGCAATCGGTTTGATGTGCAAGAAGAACTCTTGGCAATGGCCCTTACGAAAAACCTTGTTGCTCTTGTTCTTGGAGAAAGACATTAAGCATTTATGCTTGTATTGCTCGCATGCTTGCTCCACTTTTGCTCTCAATTGGTGCGGCAATTCATCCAGGCGTCACGTCGAACATGATTGTTATTGACGTCCGACATCTTGAATCAAGAGAGGTCCCACCGGGCGTGCCAAAAAGTGTGTTGGCACAAAATCTGCACCACTAGCGCCAAGCACACGACAAGCAAGCAGCGTGACTTCAATCGGACGGCCGCCGCGGTTTGGAGATCCGGGCGTGCCGGTCGGTTTGACCTGCCCGACAAGGGACAAAAAACTATTAAATACAAAATCGGAGCGTGTCGGATGAGACCCGAGGCAGTTCCGTATATACGACCCCGAAGCCACTTACGGCGACATACGGCTATAGAAGGCATGCGCCAATCATGCATGCGATTCATTCGGCTAATATGAGGGTGAAACACGTAATGCATTGATTGCCGAACATGCATGTATGAGAAGACATGTTTGAACAAGTGAAAGTTAACTACGAATTGAAGCATAACCAAGCTCGGCAATACAGGCCGACTCGGGGTCCATGAAGAAGGAACATACAAATTATCACGACTAAACTAATCAAAGACACATGCATCGCCGCCGCGATACCCGATCCTATCAAAGTCTAAAAGCGTTTCTAACATGCAAAAACCCGCAACATGTAACAATCTAGATTGATCTAATTCATCTACGTAAGCATACAATCTATTTATCATGATAAGTAAAGAAAGCATTAGAGAGCAAATAGATCTATAAAATAAGAAGCGAAAACCGATCAAATCTAGATTGGGCAAAAGAATGTTACAAATAAATAAAATATTAAAGTCATGCAACACATGATAACTTAATGAATCTACTAGATCTTGCCAAATCTAATAGAGCCGATAACTAATCCTTGAACCGGATCCTAGCACGCCCGCATACGACTCACGATCTAACCAAGAATCGATAACTATCTTGCCTTGCTAAGCTATCAAGCGGGCGCTTTGCCGCCGCGGCCATCTAGTCGAGATAGACAAAGCATAAGCAAAGACTTCTTGATCATCAAGTAGGCGCTTTGCCGCCGCGGCCATCCCATCGAGGCGAACAAGACTACTTGCATCAAGATCTAAATCCACCGCATGATACTAGACATGATAGCAAGGTTGCCGGAACTTACGGAGGTCGACGGATCGATTGGCTCCTCTCGAAGAACTTCGGCGACACGACAAAAGGGACTCGAAACGTGGCACGGGGCGGTTGTATTGATTTGATTGTGGATCTCTTTTTTACAATGGTCGAGGGTCTATATTTATACCCTGGACATAACATGAATCCTAAGAGATTACGATGTACACAATATGTTAAAGGTAACTCAAAAGTACGGCGAGACTCTTGCTATAATTCTCTTGAGTCCTCGATTATCGTTTTTCTCCTTCTATTCGGCTTCTCGCTTGCCACCTTTCGCTTCCCGAATGGAACCATTGTCTTCAAAGATAGCCGACCGCACCAATGCTTGCCGAATCACCCGAGTCAATAGCATATCCGTTTGCCGAATAGCTCAAAGTTAGCCGACCGCACACTCATTTGCCGAACACGTTGGATTTACGCTTTTTCATAGACTTATTTTTGCTTTGCTTTTTTTATGACTTTGCTTTTTGTACTTCTTTGGCGGATGCTCCCGGGGGTTGATGTCTAGGTGGTCTAGGTGGTGTATTACGTCTCTGGACACTCCCCTAAGATCCTCCGCGGACCATGCGAAGGTGTCCTTGTTCTCTTTTAGGGCTCCCCGGTTCTTCCTCCTCTTGGTGTGTTAAATTTGAAGCTATGGTTATCTTTCTCGTCTAGTTTGACTGCTCCGGGCACACCAAATTTTGTTGTCTTTTCTTTCTTTCTTGCCCCTTTAAAATTTGTTTTCCCTTTGAGCATATCCGGAGGTTCGTCTTTGTTTGATTCCTCCGATTCCACGGAGTTGACATTCCTGCAGGAGCTATGTATTGTTTTCTCTATGTTTCTTGCCTCCCTCTGGCTTCCATGGACTGTGATCACTCCGTGCAGGGCTGGTAGCTTCATACACAAGTAGCCCATGTGGATTGCCGCGACAAACTTGTTAGAGAAACCTCTCGCCCAAAGATATAGCATTGTAGGGATAGTTGAGGTCGACGACGTCGAAGGTTATGTATTCCGTTACGGCGTTGTTCTCGATCCCCCGAAAGATCTTTGGGAGTGCAATCTTGCCCAACGCTTCCACCTTTCGCCCGCCAAATCCTACGAGGTGAGATTCCGAAGGTTGTAGGCTGGTTTTTACGCCTAGTTGCATTTTGTCGAAGGTGCTCACGAACAAAATGTCTACGGAACTCCCGAGTCTACCAAGATTCTTTTTATCTACCATGCTTTGCTATATTTGCTTTGCTATTACCATTGCGTCGGTGTGGGGGTAACTTTCTAGTTTCGGGTCTTGCTCGGTGAAGGTTGTTGGGACCCGGACCATTCCGTTGCTTTGACCTGGCCTTGCACTGCTATGTTGTTCACTAAGCGGAGGTGGTTCCTCTTTTGCTTTTTGGTTTGGAATTCCATTGCTGAACCTCCACTGATTGGTAATATTAGCCCGATGGTCGGTAGCGGGTGGTGGGGGTTATGCTGATTTTCTTGGTTTGGTTCTCGCTTTGGCGGTGCTGCTGGCTGTATTTGCATTTGTTGCGGTGGGAGCGGCGGAGGTGGTGGTAGTGCTTCGAAGGTTCTACTTTGAGCTTGACTATCCGTAGGTTATATTGGGCGGCCTTGGATGACCGTCAGAGGTCGGTGCTTGTTCTAGTCTGTATTGATTGGGGTTTCTTTGTTGATCCCGCATGCGGAGGTCTTTGGACGCCATGCCGGTAGGTGGCTTGGAAAATATGATGTTTGCTAGTGTTGAGGGATGTATCTAGGTGCTTTGTTTAAAAGCTGGATATATTGGGCGTCTGATTTTTGCCGGTTGACGTAGCGAAGTGGTTGACTTCTCCGGGTTCTTTGGTATGATGGTGCCTCGCCTCTTTTCTCTTTTTCATTCTTTCTTGAGTTTCCTTTGCTTCGGGCATTCTTTTGTTGCATGGCCTTTGTCTTCACCATGGAAGAAACAAGATGGCTTCTTTTCTTGTTGCCCGGATTCTTTGTTCCAATTTCTTCCTAGCGCTTTGTCTTGTTTGATTTTTTTTGGCGGGCTGCGGTCTTCTTTGTGCACCTGTTCTTTGGTTTTCTTTGGGTTTCTTTGGTCGATACCCGGCAGACCGCTTGTTGTGGGGGCTGCTGGCTTTGCTTATAGCCTCTCCCCGAAGTCGGAGGTCCGCCTACTTGCGTTTTGAGCTTGCTTGTACTGGTTTTGTTCCTCAACGCGTTTCCGGAGGTTGTTGTCTGATTTGCGGTATTTTTCAAACTCGGAGTACAATTTCTCCATAGTCTCGGCTTTTCTCTTGCCAAGTGTGCTTTGCGAATGGCCCGATTTTTAGTCCTTTGACCGCCGCTTCTATTGCTACCTCTTCGGCACATTGGGAGCCTTCGCCTACAACCGAACAAAGCGGCGGTAGTACTCTCTTAAGGATTCATCCTTTTCTTTGTTTGCGATGGAGCAGGTCTCGATCTTTGTGAGGGATTCACCGGAAAATCCTTTGAAGTTGGTCATGATCTTGTCGCGAAGGTTCTCCCATGAGTATATCGAGCACGGCTTGAGCATAGAATACCATGCGAGCGCGTCTCCTTCGGCGGCAATGACGAAAGATTTTGCGAGCACCGCATCATTCCCCCCTGCGGAGGCCACTGTTGCTTCAAAGCTCATGATGAACTGTCTGGGGTCGGTTTTGCCGTTGAACCTTGGCAGTGTGATTGGTTTGTAGCCAACCGGCCATGCATCTTGCTTTGTCTGTAATCCCTCGGCGGTGGGGATTTGTGATCAACTGCGCTCAGTATTTGGCTTGCGGCGAATGTCGTGAAGGTTGGCCCCCGGCCGGGTGTGCTGTCTGGGGTTGGCCGGAGGCGAAGGTTCTGGCCCCCTTGGGCAGGTGTCCCTTCTTGTGTTTGCCCCATTAGCATGCTTTGTATCTCGCTTTGCGGGATTGCTATTTGATGCCTTGCCTCCGCCCACGCCTTGACTTGTTTGTCTTTGCTCTTCGGCTTGCCGCAAAGGCTGCCGCCACTCTCTCCCTTTACGCTTGCAAGGCTTGAAGTTGGGCTTGCACTCTTTGCAACTCTTCTTCCCGCGTTCTTTGCTTGCCGGTTCATTTGTTGAGGCTGTAGCTGGTTCCTCATGGTCTT
>JADLZL010004866.1:0-49172 GCA_015844335.1 Chrysopogon serrulatus | reverse complement strand
TTTATCCATTTCCACCTTAAAATGTTTCTCCTACATTGGAAGAAGCACCCAAAATATACAAAAACCCATAGGACAACCTTTGTTTTTATTTGCTCTAAGTTCTTTATTGTTATCTCTCTTCCAATCAATTATTATTGTATCCAAGGATGCATGTGGCTATGCAAAAATGAGAAGGGAGTAAAAGATAGACAAGTGTCGGCATTCTTGAAACAATGGGTACTCGGATGCCCATCTCCCGATAGAAAAAAAAAAAAAGAGAATAAAAGATAGCCATGTTTTAGAAGTTTTAAAAATCTAAGAAAGAGAGATTCGTGCGAAGAGTAAAGTAGAATTAGAATTAGCCACCACATGTATACACCCATCACCATATTCCACACACATGTATATCTGGTTTGATTGTACTTGTGACTCAATTCTCTGAGATCCATTGTTTATGAAACTTTATAATATATGAATTGCAAGTATGCTAATCGCTTGTTTTAATGCCACTCACTACAAACTCCACTTATAATCCCTAGATTTAGGAAGGCATAACATCATGAATGCCTCGTTGTGATCTACAAATACCACATACTTTGAGGCGGGGTGTCATACGAGGTAAGCTCGAGTTTTTATTGAAAACTTACAAAACTACGGAGACACTAGTTGAGTGAAGAATTTGAGGAACATAGTGCTTGACTTGATTGTTACGTCTTTCAATTACTCAAGACACGTGAAGGTTAAAAGCTACGATTAAAGATAATATGGTGAGTTTAAAAGTTAGAAGCGGGTTTGTCTAATCGAAGAAATTTTTGTTGAAAATATATATATACATTGAGAATGAAAGCATAGTAGCAACTCATGACCCAACTCTAGATTTTACTTCAAAGGACTAGCAAAAGGTAATCTTGGGGAGTTGTTGGTGGATAGCATCAACATTTTATATATCAAAGGCATGAAATATACATCAATATAGAGTATTTAAGGGTTTTTATCTATAATTTTCCACGAGTTTTGGTGATTTATCAATTTCGGGGGCGAACCGGAAAACAGAAAAGGGGGCATAACTTCTGAAAATCTACACCATGGAATTATCGAAACTCGAGGAAATCGCCAAACTACTGAAGGATCCCGAGGAAGACACGGAGCGGGAGGCGAAGCCGCCTCCAGTGGGGCCGGCGGCCCACTGCCCGGGGCCCCAGCCGGCCCTCGTAGGGAACCCTCTCCTTACAGATCAATGTCAATTATAACCCATCAATTATCATCAAACTTGACATGAAAAGAACCACCCATCAGCATAGGTATAGGGTTTTGATCTAACGAGTTCCACGAGTTTTGGTGAATCTGTGTTTCTCTAGTACATCTTGGAAAAGCTATCAAAATTGACCAATATGACAGTATAAAAGTATCTCAAATGATGGATTAGAATGCACCATTGCGACGGGCTCATCGAGATGATCGAAACGGACATATCATTTGCCATATTTGGAGTCCCGGATGAAAAATATCGCACTGGAGGCGGCACTGCTTGCGGGGAAGGATCTAGAAGACACCAGAAACCACCCTGCAGAAGGTGGGGCCCACCTGTCATAGGGGGAGACCGGCCGGTCCCACCCTCAGACCGGCCGGTCTGGCATTTTGGCCATTTTGGCCCAGCTTCGGCCCATGGGATCCACCGCCTTTGAGGAAGAATCTCATTGCCCCGATGTCGGTTTGATCTAAGGGGCGGCGTTAATCGCTCGGGTCTATAAAAAGGAGCCCAGACCCCAGGGGGGAGGCATCCCCCTGGAAACCCTAATTCATTATTCGTTGGGATCCATTTGAGAGGCGTCCCTTGAAAGGATCATACTCTCATGGAGATCAACACACCAGGGAGATTAGGGCTAGACTCTTCAATGTAATAGTTGAGTAACTTGAGAGCTAGGGTTGAGAGGCTTCGTTCCGGATCTCGCCGTGGAGCCTTGGAGGTCTAGTATATCTTTGTATCTTATCTTTGCAACACTTATGTTTTAGTATATTTATCTTCTCTATTTACTTCTATGCCTTATTTGTATGGTTAGTGTAGTTATTGCATCTTAGCATAGGATCTCCGCCTGTATTAGGTGCTCTAGTTATTACGTGTAGCTAGAGTAGTAATCGATAGTGTAGACATGGTGTCTAGGCTATAGAGGTTGCGCCCAATCCTTACGGTTAGTTGTGGTAGCCCATAGGGGTGACAGCTCTATGTGGCCTTCGTATTCCACCACGTCGGGATTGGTGTTTCGTAGGGCTTTTGGCAGCCTTCCCCAACTACCTTCTTCCCAGTCTTATTCGAGAGTTGGAAAGGTACTGCTGCCCCGAAGTGCTATGGTGTGTGCTATACTTACCCACGCATTAGTTACATTCTAGTGTCAACTAGAATAGAACCCGAGTAGTAGAGAAGTACATAGGAACCTTGAACTCTCCCTTAGTCCTCTCAAGTTAGCTGGCTATATATTATAGGATTCTCCTCCGTGTGTGATATTGTGCATAACTCTTATCATTTACCACTTACCCCCCGTTTTAGGTCTAGTTGGTATACTAGTTAGTAGATACATGATAGTGAATTATCAATGTCTTTAGCCATTGTTTCCCAGTGGTAAAATATAAATGACAACCCGGTAATACTCTGGGTAAAATGCTACAATGGTATTTGATCCGTGGCGGCTGCGGATACTATTTCTATATTCTAAATGGTGGCGTGATTTAATACCACACCTCTTGGTGTTATTGCCAGGGATGACAACTTGGCATTCTAGTAGCGATGCTATGCCCACAAGTATTTTTAGCACCGTTGCTAGAGATAACATTAAGAGGTGTCAACAAGCATTTTTTTGGTGCCGTTGTTAGGAAACAATTGGCGTAAAGATTTTGATATTGATCTTGATATCTGCTAACCTAGTTTGCCACTAGCTTTAGTAGGATTACCCCCTGTGTTTGTTGAGTTGTGTAATAAGCAGGAAATCAATTGTTCAACTTTCTGGTGAAGTTCCAAACAAACAAGACAAGGGAGATATCGAAGAATCCAGGGTGCCTGAACATTCACGATCCATCAACAATGGAGCCCTGCCATCTCACAGGTTCGTATAAACATACATTACTCTAACCTTGTGTAGATTGGAGAAAAGATCATCGTCACAAGAACTCAAATCTCATCATGTGTGACGAACAAAGATGCTACATTACTCACATAGTCCATTGTGAGTCATGGTAAGTATGATCAAGAAAGGTGAGAAAGTCTTGCTCATAGACTTTAAATTTGATGAGTAGTTATCCTATTGCATTCCACTGCATGTTTACTTTCAATAATATGATTTACTCCATCTCATATCACATCCACAGCATGTTTAGTTCCATGCACACATGCATATCACTTGCATCTCTGCATAAAAATAAAAAAAAATATTCTCTTTTTTTTTAAACGAGGTAAAACCTCAGCTTTTAAGAAAGCAGGTAGCACGATACATCACTGGGAAGACCAGTGTTTCCAGACAGAACACCGAAGCCTAAACAGCGTCAAGGGACAATATTACATGATGGAACTTGACCAACAGGCATGCAGCGCCAACCGCCCCAAAGCGGACAGAAAAGACTAAACATCAAAAACAAAATCGAGCTCCCACACATCGGTAGCACCGGTGGTCACCGGCTTGAAGTTGTGTATCCATCGCAAACATGCCATCCTTCACTTGGTCCACCCGTTGTCGATCTTTGGCTTTAAGCAAAATACTCCATCTCTGCATCAGCGACAATGCATTGTAAACGATGTCAAAAGGAGCACGAGGGAATTTCTTCTCAATCATCATTTTGTTCCTGTTAGTCCAAAGTGCCCAAGCAAAACAAGCAAACAAGAACATCATCAAGTTATTTGGAAGCGGCCCCTTGCCCATTAGCCATGTTTCGGACAAATCTTTGATAGTTTTTGGGTACCCTTGTACCCTGAAAATATCCGAGAATAAGAGCCGAGATCACTTTAGCTAGAGAACGATCGAAAAAAATGTGATTCACGGTTTCACTTTGTGCGACATAAGCAAATAGGATTCATTCTTTCTACTCCCTCTCTTAGACAGACTATGTGCACATTGTAGTTTATTATTGAACACTTGCCAAAGGAAAAACTTAATTTTCAGTGGGATTTTACATTTCCAAATGATACCAAAAGTCTACTGGCCACACCACCATTGGTGATGAACCTATAAAGGGATTTGGTAGAGAAATGTCCTTTCGAGGCAGATTGGAGATAAAAAAATATTCTCACCATACATGATCATGCTTTCATCTCTATTTGAGTAAATCACTATGTGCTCTCATGCTTCCTTTGTTTGGTATAGTGTTTGTTGGTTTAACCCCTGATCATACTTTTAAATTCAATACTTTTAAATTAAGAAATGAACTCACATTAGAGATGAATCAAGGAAGGCAATAACTATACACAAATTAGACATAGCTCATCCTTTGATTAAGAACTAAAAATCAAAGTTTTAGACATTTGTTATCTTTTGCCTTTAAGTTGAACCATGCAAGAATGTAGTAAACAAATTCAAAATGGGATAAACAAAATCTATGCTAGATGAACTAGAACCATCTTCTATTAGATGAATCACATAAAATTTGGACCATCACCCATATTCCAAATTTTGTTACAATCCTCATCCTTCATAACATGTTGTAGGAAAGAAAGAATAAATATCTATTCATGGTTTGAAAAAAAAAAAGAGAGAACAAGTGTAGAGAAAGGACCAAGATAGAAAGAAATCAATGTGAGAGCACTTCAACACTTTCTACACTTCACCATGATAGAGGACCAATCACCCTGCAAGAAAAAAGGACCTTCAGTTCCACCATCTCAAGCATGTTTGGATACAAGTCAAAGGAACATAAAGCAAGTAGTGGTTGGTTAAGGAACATGATGTGGATCATTGACATAGAACTGGAGTGACCCTTACTCGATGTCTTCAAGTGAGGATGGCAATGACAAGCAGGATGCAACTTTTCCTATGTAGGCCACACTGATGCCTACTCTCATCATCATCTTCGAAGACACCCGGATGTCGACAACAAAGACCAGGATGACGAGATCCCACTACATCATAGTGTGCATCCCTATATCAATAAACTTCAGTCATCAATGGTGGTATGTCGATGGTGTCTTCCAAGTTTGTAAACAATCATAGACATAGGATGACACCCACAATGTCGTTGGAGATGAAGCTCTCATGCAAGTACAAATGGAGTTCCCTCCTCTATCATCAAGATGGCTGGTGCATCATCAAAGAAGAACAAACTTTCCACCCGCCATTAGAAGACAAAGACAATCAAAGAGGAACTCAAGATTGAAGCTCTAATGGACATCAACTCATCAACCCAAAATTAGTGAAGATCAAAAAAGGGTTGATAGAAGAAAAGGCAACCGTCTGTGTTCTCATCTCCTGGATCAGATGGTGCAATATAGGTCAAGGTGAATATTGTCAACGAGGAGCCTCGATCAACGAAACACTAAAGGAATCAACCTCAAAAGAACAAGGTGGATGAACAAGGAGGATGAACCTGTCCAACCAATATCAAGTCCAAGATCCTAATAAGTTGGCTCGAGAAGGTATAATCATCCAGTCCTTCATCTCCATCACCAAATGAGGCACTCATCCAAGAAACCTACAAAGGAGAAGTCTGGTTCGGCCGACTTAAAACCACTGAACCCTCACCGAAAAGTAAGTCGGTAGTTATCCATATTTACTTTCTTGTATTGCATTAATTATTGTTTAGCATGTTTACTCTTCTGCACTAGCATAAAAAAAAAAAAAAAAAATAATACATCCATTTTGCATATAAAAACTCAAAGCCCCATGTGACATCCCTATAGTGCAAACTAAAGGAGTGTTCATTGTGGTAGTCTAAAAATAAAATAAAAAGTAGCATGCATATCTCCTTTCTATTCGATAAAAAAAAGAAAATCCAAAAATAATTGAGCATCTTGTGGCCTTTGTATGAATTGTAATAATCTTTGAAAACCTCTCACAACAACCAGTCCACGAAACGGCTAACCACTAACTGTTTGTCCTAATCCGTTCCACAAATTTTGGTGTTTTATGAGATATTTGCTGCAGGATGACTCTAAGAGCTAGTCCATCTAGGAACCATCATCTACATCACTTGAAGTACACCTTCCCTACATACAGCTAATCACTGTGTGGAGGAAGCAACTTCTTGTTGGATGAGATAAAGGTTCCTGGCTACACCAGCTCTTGTAGGCATGAGCTCCATCGAGAGGAGTGCTCAGCTTTAATGCTCAACCATGACAACAACCAGCTTGGGGGAAGACATCCCCTAGGTACCCAGGTAAGTGTACCTACACGATTTTTGAGTTAGTCATAAAAATGAAAAACACCAAAAATATATGGGCACATGAAGGTCCATGCTTTGTAGAGTTTTTAGAGTCTTATATAGTATGAGTCATTAAAAAATGAAAAACCAAATAAAAATGTTTGTCTAGATAGAGTCAATAAAAAGGAAGCCCTCGAGATGATCTGAAATGATGATAAGCTGCTCTGTTACAACACCTTTGAAATGCCTAGAGTTTAGACATAAGTTTTCCCAAGTTTTAGCTCTAACTGTTTTGACATGAAGATTTGCTCTGAGCCTAAAACTTGTGGGTTGCATATGCTTGAACTAAGTCTAGGTACCTGATAGATAAGATTGAGAAAGTCTGAGCTGCTATCTATCTTGTTCTAAGTGACACTAGAGTTCTGAAGATTTATTTTTTTGAAAAATGCAAAAACATGATGAGTTCCTACATGACAAAGCTTACATTCCCACCAGAGCCAAACATGATAAGATAGGCTAGTTAAACTTCCACATATATGCTGCTTGTCTTGTATTGAGTTTTGTCAACCTTTGTGACCCTGGTGAGAAATTTGTCATGCTCTTGAATCAAGATCCACCTCCATATGCACTACTCTACACCAACAACATGCCATTCCACCTACATCCATTGTAAAAAATGTTTTTTTCCTACACTGGGAGAGAACACCAAAAATATTTCATTAGGTTAGGCACCCAATAAATGCTCCATGTTCCTATTGCTATCTCTCCAAATCCCTAAGTGCCAAAAGAAGTGCTATGAGCTATGCAAAAAAGATAATTGAAAAAAAAAAAAAAAGAGAAGGGAGAAAAAAGAAAGATGGACAAGTGTCCCAATGCAAAAACAATGGGTGCGTAGATGCCCGACTCCCTGAAAAAAAAAGAGAGGAAAAGATAGCTCATAACCTCCGACCAATTTTTAAGAAGAGAGAAACATCCAAGGAGCTGAAGTAGAATTAGGTTCCACCATATATCCATCATATCCATCCACTTATACATCTTGATTCGACTGCATGGATCCATTGTTTGACTTTACAACACATGCATTACAAGTTTGCTCTTTCATGTTTTCTCCTTACCTATGAGCTCCACATAAGCTTTAGTTATAGGATGAAAAGAAAGACAACCATCATCATTTTGCCTTGGTGAGAATCCACAAATACCACATATATTGAGAGACTTGAGAGTGTCATACATGGGAAGCTCTAAGTTTTATTTGAAAACCTCTAAAAACTCTAGAATGATAGTTGATCGAAGAGCTTGAGACATAGTGCTTAGATGGGATCTTTACGTGCATCAAAGTACTCAAGACCCAAGGAAGAGCTAATAAACCCCACAGTCAAAGGTAAATTGGGTAAGTTTGAAAGTCAGCTCGCTTATTGCATAACTTGAAGGAGAATTTTTATCGACTACAGTATACTTCTAGGGAGTTGCTCCGAGATGGCTACAATGCTTAAACACAAAAATATCTTACAATAACTTTTCTGAGTTTTCTTTGCTAAGGAACTAGCAAAGGTTAAGCTTGGGGGAGATGTTGGTGGTCGTTATTGCACAAATTCAACCGTCAACTAGCCATGAAAAGGATGCAATTGTGATCACCAAAGTAGGTATAGGGTTTTGCAATCGACGAATTCCACGAGTTTTGGTGTTTCACTATTTACATCTTTGGTGTAAAAATTGAAAAGACGTAATCCCGTGAGCTTATCGGAACATAGAACGGGAATTGGGCGCTAAGGCAACGCAGAAGATTCTAGAAGAAACCATAAGACACCACGCCGGGGCGGAGGGCCGGCGCCACCGGGGGGGGACCGAAGACACTAGTCCCACCCCCCACGGCCGGCGGCCCCCGCCCACCGAGGCCCGCTTCCCCCAAAGTTGCTCCACCGCCTTTTGGTTTTCAATCTTTGGCCATGGGATCCGCCAATGTCGGTTTGATCCGATGGCTCACGATCATCACCCAGGGCTATAAAAGGAGGGCAGGACCCCATGGGAGAGGCATCCCCTAAAACCCTAATTCATTATTCGTTGGGATCCATTTGAGAGGCGTCCCTTGAAAGGATCATACTCTCATGGAGATCAACACACCAGGGAGATTAGGGCAAGACTCTTCAATGTAATAGTTTAGTAACTTGAGAGCTAGGGTTGAGAGGCTTCGTTCCGGATCTCGCCGTAGAGCCTTGGAGGTCTGGTATATCTTTGTATCTTATCTTTGCAATATTTATGCTTTAGTATATTTATCTTCTCTATTTACTTCTATGCCTTATTTGTATGGTTAGTGTAGTTATTGCATCTTAGCATAGGATCTCCGCCTGTATTAGGTGTTTTAGTTATCATATGTGGCTAGAGTAGTAATCGATAGTGTAGACATGGTGTCTAGGCTATAGGTTACCTGAGGTTGCACCCAATTCTTACGGTTAGTTGTGGTAGCCCATAGGGGTGACAGCTCTATGTGGCCTTCGTATTCCACCACGTCGGGGTTGGTGTTTCATAGGGCTTTTGGCAGCCTTCCCCAACTACCTTCTTCCCAGTCTTATTCGAGAGTTAGAAAGGTACTACTGCCCCGAAGTGCTATGGTGTGTGCTATACTTACCCATGTATTAGTTACATTCTAGTGTCAACTAGAATAGAACCTGAGTAGTAGAGAAGTACATAGGAACCTTGAACTCTCCCTTAGTCCTCTCAAGTTAGCTGACTATATATTATAGGATTCTCCTCTGTGTGTGATATTATGCATAACTCTTATCATTTACCACTTACCCCTACTTAGGTCTAGTTGGTATACTAGTTAGTAGATACATGATGGTGAATTATCAATGTCTTTAGCCATTGTTTCCTAGTGGTAAAATATAAATGACAACCTGGTAATACTCTGGGTAAAATGCTACAATGGTATTTGATCTGTGCGCCTGTGGATACTATTTCTATATTCTAAATGGTGGCATGATTTAATACCACACCTCTTGGTGTTATTGCTGGGGATGACAACTTAGCGTTCTAGTAGCGATGCTATGCCCACAAGCATTTTTTAGCGTCGTTGCTAGAGATAACATTAAGAGGTGTCAACAGAGGCTTATGTGGCAGATGAAGCCCTCATATTCTGCTCTAGATATATGGAAGATGTGGAGACAAGGTTTAATCAGCTTCCAAGAAATGTTGGATTTTCAGATCAATCATTGTATACTATTGATGTTTTTGGGCATGGTGTTAACCTTATTGGTGCATGTGATATTTTGTACTCTGAGGAAATAGATCAACTGGCTTGGTATGTTCTCTATAATTGTGATCAGGCCGAGATATACATAAAGTATGTTTTGAAATCTCTATCTGTGTACATTACATTCATTTGTTTTTTATTTTCAAATCAATCAGTCACTGATTTTTTTGCTTTACAGAAAGTTTCAAGATGAATTGACAGCATCAGGGGTGGCTGCTGCAGTTCTTGATAGAAGGACTAAGCATGGTTTTGCGAATTGGTTCAGGAATCATGTTAGTCTCTGTATAGTATCCTATTATTTCTGTCATATTTTGGTTAATTATAATTAGGCACTGACACATTCCCTTTGCAGATGTCGAGGCTAGATGCAATGGAAGGGGTAGATGAAGATTTATTTGCCTTAGCTTGTGGCCCTTGCATTAGAGTAAGATCATACTCCACTTGTGTTGTCAATGGTGTTCGGTACAACACCGCCGAGCGTGACAACAACAAGAAGACACAAAACTCTGGGTTGGCTTGTAAAGGTGCATACAAAAAGGAGATAATTGATTATTATGGTACATTTAAAGAGATTATTGAGTTACAATACAATGCCAAGGATGATGGTACACAACAAACAGTTGTTGTTTTTAGATGTGACTGGTACAAATTGGATGGTAAGCATTCCTCAGCAAAGGATGATGGGTTCTACAAGAATATCAATATTAGCAACTTGTGGTACAAGACAGATTGTTTTATTTTGGCAACTCAAGCGACACAGGTGTTCTATTTGCCAGATAATAGGTATGGGCCAAATTGGCGGATTGTCCAAACGTTTAAGCATCGTCACTTGTACAATGTGGCTGAAAAAGATGGTGTCGTATTCACTGCCGCACCCTATCAAGAGCGGACATGTCTTTGTGGACATTGGTAGGAGACCGTAAGTATCGACATTTTATCGACATCCCTTTAAACCGAGATGATGAGGATTCCTTGTTGTTCATGCTGCTTGAGGTTGCTCGCTTAATAAGAAAAATCAATTAAATACTAATAGTGAAGCTGAAGAGTCTGATGAAGAAGAGGATGACACAGTGATGGAGTACTAGAGTGAAGAAGAAGCTACACCTGTTGAGGTAGATAGCGATGATGAGTAGTTTCTGTACTAGTGAACTGACCATGTGTCATGTAATATTATGTACTGTAATATTTTCCTAGTTGGTGTCATGTACTAGTGAACTGACTATGTGTCACTTAATATTCCCGATCCTCGTTTGGTTTTGGGATTTTGGACCTTCATTGATGAGCTCTTCTTTTCTTCTTGGATTCCTGCCTGCTATTTTCAGTTTGAGAATATATGACTGTGATGTGTTCTTTTTTTTCATGTTATTAGAGAATATATGAAGTTAATGGTGTATGCCTGCCTTTACATTCTTCACACTTGGATTTGGAAGAGGAGATCATGGTGTATGACTGAGCCAAAGATGTTTCAGTATGTAATCTTTTCTGCACCGCATATTCCCTTTCTAGGTTCGTGGTTACGAATTTTTCATCATTGGTTGTTTTTTATGAGGAGATCAGGAGGGGTTGCCCCTACTGTTATTGATTGATTTTAGCAGTTCCAAAGGAAACGCCAGCTAGGATTCAGAAGAGGAGATATCCGTCGAGAGAGACAAGTAGATAGAGTCCCTCTACATTCGGTCAAGAATGAATTTTCTCTTCAAATGTCATTCTCACTGTTGCAATTTTCATCTCTTGGGAATGATATGCTATCAATCTGCAACTAAGGCAAGCACTGGTGGTTTTAGTTAATGCTGAATGTAGCATGTAGATTTTCAAATGCAATTCCAATCTATATGTGCATGTTGGACCAAGACATGCTTAGAAAAACTGTTTCATGCAAACCTTGACTGCCTTAGAGATCTTACAAGTTACTATGACCTAGATTTTGGACACATTTTTTTGTTTGTATTCTTGGAGTTAAAGGATCGGAGGCTAGGTTTAGGTATTAAACTTTGAGTTGGATGTTCACTGTGTTTTTGTTTCTTGATTATTAGGTGACAAAATATTTTTTAAACACATAATTGCAAAGCTTTGGATATTATTGAGACCTAACTGCCAGCAATAATTTTTGGATGGATCTTCACCATGACCGCGAGGAGCACATGAGGGACCAGCTGAACAAAGGAGTTTTTTTTGATAAGAAGCAACTTTATTAAAATTAGCAGCAATCAGCTGCTAGAGGGATAAAAGGATCCCATTGTGCATGCACGCAATGCCCCGAGGGTTGGGCAATTCTTTGGAATGATTACAATTATTACATGAAAATGAAAAGTTTACATCATTGTGATCATTGATAGATAATTTGTAGGCTTTCGTAGCCAGCATGTGAGCAGAAGAGACTTCTTGCAATCTTCCCAACTTTGGTGTTGATTTCTTTTGTTTTGTTGAGGAAGGATTGTGTGTAAGGTTTGATGCTCCACTGTGGTGGGGATGAATGATCCTTCTTGTTCAGAAATTGCACCAGGATTTGGTTGTCCATCATGAAGTAAACATTTTGAACCTGCAAGTATTGAACAATAGTAGCTGCTAGAGATAAAGCAGCTGTGCCTCAGCTATAAGGACTAAGGTTATGCCCATAATTTTTGCCTGTATCATTACTTTTAGATCACCCCCATTGCTACATATCGAACACCCAAACCAGCATTTCTTTACCTGCTGAGTTGGATTGTCCGGACTTGTAGCAGCATCTGTGAAGCATAGGGTACCTGTTAAAGCATATGGATTTGAAATTTGAAAAAGTGGTGGCCTTAGGACCACAGACTTTCTCATCAGAGAGAGATCTTCATTGACATCAGTTTGTGAAGAGGTAGAAGTTCCTGCAATGCAAATATTGACTTCTCCTTCTGGTGGCATAAGCATTCCAGAAGTAGTTTGATTTGGTTGTCTCAGTTCTAGGAGACCTGCAGAGAAAGAAAAATTTGCAGAATATCTTGTTGTCAAGAAATCTGCATTGCGCCATGCTCTAGGCATGCTTAAATTCCCTGCAAAACATTGAGTTCTCTCATTCTGAGAGTTTTGATGCACAGTGGCCTCTATATTATATTCTGCATATGAAAAGTTTGTCTCTGTTGCAGTAGTAGTAGTGGTACCGTCTTCATTGTTTCCTTGTCGTGTACCTGCAAGAAAATTATTTGTTGTTTTCCTTTGCAATTGTAATGCTGCTGCTGGTCCAGCAATCTCCACCTCTTTTGCAAAGGGGCTATTATCATTATCAACGTATTTTATATGGCTGCTTGTTTTGATGTCGGCCTCCACTGCATTATGTACCTGAAAAACAGACCAATGGTGTTTTTGAAAGTGAAAGTCATTTCTAGCTTTCCATATATACCATAACGTGGTAATCACTCTTTGGATTTCTCGCTCCTCTGTATTTTGATTAATAATACAAGGTAAAATTTCTTGAATACCATCCTGTTCTTGGGGGAGAGCTGCAGTTATGAGAGTTGGGGAAGCAGAAAACCAAACAGCTCTAGCAAAAGTGCAATGAAAAAATAGATGTGAATCATTTTCTATCAAACCACATGTGTCACAATGTTAGTCAATCTTCTTGGATACATTGCCAGCTCTTTGACCAGTGGCTAAAGCTCTTCTAATAAGCCTCCAAGTGAACGTCTTTAGACAAGGTGAGATAATTTTACTTTTCCAAACTCTCTTAAGAATATTTATAGATTGCTCATTAAGACCTCTTGCACCCTGGGAAATAGTAGGAGATTGGTTTAAGGATGCTAAATATTTATAGGCTTCTTTAGAAGAGCAAGTTCCTTTAGCAGAAGGACACCACCTGATGATATCATTGGAGTCAGAAGGAATGACAGGGGTGTTTTTTATGACTTGGGTGGCATTACTGTAAATTTTTTTTGAAATAAGCTCTAAATTCCAAGTTTTGGTATTAGGGAACCAGAGATCTTTGACAAAGTTGGGTAAGGGGTTAATGGTTGGAGGAAGGTTGATATGATCATGGATATGCTCCCAGACAGAACACCATGGCGAAGACCAAATACTTGAGTCTCCGTTGTGAATTTGGAGGGTACAGAGCTTATGGAGATGATGTTTGATTTGTAGAATCGATGCCCAGAAAGCAGATTTGACAGTCGAATTTGACTTGGCCCAAAAGCTTTTGTTGGGATAATATTTGGATTTAATGACCGATGTAAGGAAAGAATTTTGCTCTGTAACCAGCTTCCAGGCTGTGTTAAGGATCAGGCTTTGATTAATTTTAAAAGTATCTCTAATTCCCAGACCACCTTCTATTTTGGGTTTGCAGATATCAGCCTAGGATCTAAAATGGAAGGGAGTGGTTTAGTTTTCATCTTGTACACCAGCCCACTAGAATTTTCTAATAATAGAAGTGATTTTTGAAACAAAAGTCTTAGAAAAAAGAATGGTAGTCATGTAGTATACTGGGATAGAAGAAAGAACTGAGTTTATATAAGTTAGTCTTCCTGCATGGTTGAGTTTATTAGCTTTGATAGCAGTCAGTTTAGCTTTGAATTTTGAAAGAATGAAATTGTGCTAGCTCCTAATCTCTGGTAATATATATTTGTTCATTAGCCTACAACTCTACTCTCACCATGATATCTGAACAGATTGTTGATTATACTAGAAAATTGTGTCTGATGTTAGTGTGATGAATGTGTTTCCCTAATAGTTTTTTTGGTTATTTGTCAATGCAGTTGCTGATATGACTGACTACGAAATTGGTAGGATGAATAATTGTCTGGACAACAATAAGTTTATGCGACAGCTAGAACTGTGTGTAGACAATGCCCCTTTCGTAGACTGTTGACAGAATGAGCATAACAGTGATGGCCATTCAAGTGATGATAACCTAGAACCTGAGAATGATGATGTTGACATTTCTAACGTCGCTACTAGAAATAGAGGTAAATCCCTATCCCCGGCAACGGCGCCAAAAATGCTTGTTGACATTTCTAACGTCGCTACTAGAAATAGAGGTAAATCCCTATCCCCGGCAACGGCGCCAAAAATGCTTGTTGGTATTTCTTATGCACAACTAAAATATGAAGGATTCCGCAAGCGCACAGAAAACCATTGTAGCATTTTACCGGGAGTATTCCAGGTATCGTTATTTATATTTTACCACTGGGAAACAATGGATAAAGACATTGATAGTTCACCATCATGTATCTACTAACTTAGTACACCAACTAGACTAGAGTAGGGGTAAAGGGTAAATGATAGGAGTTATGCATAATGACACACACGGGAGAATTCTATGATAAAAGAGTAAATAGCTAAAGTGAGAGGACAACGGGAGAGTTCAAGGTTCCTAAATACTTCTCTATTACTTGGGTTCTATAACAACTGATTTATGGAAGGTAAAGCAATAACACAATAACACTTCGGGACATCAGAACACTAGTCACGGAAAGGGGTGAGAAAGGGACTAGGAAGCTCTGACTACGGTCCTACAAACACCAACCCTAACATGGTGGAATACGCCGGCCGTCCCGTGGTCACCACCACCGGGGCTACCACAACTATATGTTGGACTGGGTGCAATCTCAGGTAACCTATAGCCTAGACTCCATGTCTACACTAATGATTACTACTCTAATCACATATAATAACTAGAGCACCTAATACAAGCGGAGATCCTATGCTAAAGTATAACAACTATACTAGCCAATTAAATGTAATGCATAAAAGTAAATAGAGAAGATAAACTATATTAAAGCATAAGTCTTACAAAGAATAAATACAAAGACATACCAAAACTCTGATGACTCCTCCGAAGACTCCTCCGGAACCCGGGCGTAGCACCGCTCTCCCTAACTCTCAACTAGAACTAATCTACTACATTGAAAAGTCTAGCCCTAATTCTCTAGAGATGAGAGGTCATCCATTCGAGGGACGCCTCTACATCTCCATAATAATGTGGTGCCCTTAGGGAGGGGGGTCTACCTCTTTATTTATAGTCTAGAAAAGCCTCCACCTCTTCTGGACAGGCGATGTGGGACTAATTCGACTTTGTTGGGCCAAACAACGGTGGAGATACAAACCCTAAAGGCGGTAGGAGGCCCTCCGTCAAAGCGGGCCCCCGGGGTGGGGCCGGGCGGCCCCACCCTGTAGCAGGTGGGCCCCACCTTTGGTACGTCATCTTCTGGTGCCTTCTAGAGTCTTCTAGTGTTGGTTTCGGTGTAGAATTGATATCTTTTGACTCTGAACTCCAAATATAGCAAATGATGTTCGTTTCGATCGTCTCGACGAGCCCGTCGTAATGGTGCTGTCCAATTCCCTATTTAAGATACTTTTATTTGATGGAAAATTGCATACTCCTACAACACAAGTGAGAACACCAAAACTTGTGGAACTTGTTAGAATCAAAACCTACAACTATGCTTTATGGTTGATATCATGTTATATTGAGCAATAGTTGATGGTATAAAATAGGCATTAAGGACCATCAACAAGTTCTCCCAAGCTTACCCTTTGCTAGTCCCTTAGCAAAGCCTAACTACTAAACTTGGATCAGGAGTTGCTACAATGCTTTCACTCCTCAAAAGTACACATGCTTTCAAACTGAAATTCTCCTTTAAATTAAACAAAACTGCTCTAACTTTCAAACTTACCCATATTACCATTAACTATGGAGCTTTTCAACTTTTGCGTGGGTCTTGGGTAATTGAAAGATAGAACAATCAAGTCAAGCACTATGTCTCAAAGTCTTCACTAAACCAGTATTCTAGAGTTTTTGCAAGTTTTCAAAATAAAACTCAGAGCTTAATTGTATAACACCCTCAAATCTTTTAATATGTGGTATTATGTATCTCACTTGAGGCATTTATGTTGTTATGCCCTCCTACAACTAATGATTATAGTGGAGCTCGTAGGAGTGGCATTAAACAAGGATGAGCATACTTGCAATTCATATATTGTAAAGTCAAACAATGGATCCAAAGAGAATCAAGTCATACAATCAAACCAAGGTATGCATGTGTATGAAATATGGTAGATAGGTGATTATATGGTGGCTAATCCTAATTCTACTTATGCTCTTAGAAAATAAATCTCTCTTTCTTAGATTTAGAACTTTCACAGGAAAACATGGGCTATCTCTAATCTCTTTTTTTTTCTTCTCTCTTTTTTTTCTATATATTGTTTTTAGGGAGGCGAGCATCTAAGTACCCATTGTTTTAATTGCCTGGACACTTGTCCATTTTTTAACTCCCTCTTCTTCTTTTTTTTTCAATACCTTTTCTTTTTTATAGCCACATGCATCCTTTGAATACAAAAAAATTGGAGAGATAATAATAAGAACTTAGAGCATTAAACAGGGGTTGTCCTATAGGGTATATATTTTTTTGGTGTTTACTCCCAGTGTAGGAGAAAAACAATTTTAAGGTGGATCTAGATGAAAGTGAAAAATGATTGCGCTTACTCCCAAGGTAGGAGCAATACATATGTTGGTGAAGTGTGTGCGTGTGATCTTGATTTTAAAAGCATGACAAGACTCTCATAAGATATACAACAAAGATTGACTAAACTCAATGCAAAGCAAGCAAAATGATTGAACAAAAGTTTTCCTAGTCTAAATGTGTATCATGTATGACTTTGATAGGAATTCAAACTTTGTCATACAAGAGCTCATCATGTAAGATTTTTGAATTTTAAAAGATAAATCTCTAGAACTTAGTATCGTTAGGAATAAGATAAATAGTAACTCAGATTTTCTCATATCATATCCATCAATCACCTAGACTTAGCTCAAGCATATGCCTCCACAAGTTTCAGGTTCAGAGTAAATTCTTATATCAAAATAGTCATATCCAAAACTCAGAAGAATTTAAGGTTGAAAACTAGACACTTAAAAGGAATTACGACAGAGCAACTATTCATCATCTCCAAGACAAAATTTTATGGTTCTTTAGTTTTTATTTGACTCTTAATAAACACACTTTATGATCACACCCTAATAATTAAATTATCTTTATTTGATTTTAATCATCATTTATCTTTTTATTTCTTTTAGACTAATGGACTCATAAGAGATAAGAGACTCTTTTATGACTATAAGATGTGGACCTTCATGCTGAGTGGTCCTCATATAGGAGCTCATGTTTGTAAGAGCAAGTGTTGCCAAGAATACTTCAATCTTATCACTTCAAGGTTATTTTCACCTGAGGTCACTAAAGATGAAGATAAAGATTCCTAGGTGAGCTAGTTCTTGAGTCATCCTATAAAGCTCTCACAAAACACCAAAACTTGTGGAACGGTATTAGGATAAAAAAGCTGGTTAGCCAAGAGGATTGGGTGTTGTGGAGGTTTTAAAGTATGTTTATGATAACATGAGTGCTCAATTAATATTTTTAGATTTTATGAGTTTATATGCATAAATTGCAACTATATGATATATATTTTTATTTTATAGGCCACCACAAAGAGAACTCTTATAACTTTTACGCTATAAGGATTTCATATGGGGCTTAATGTTTTTTTAGATGTATGAATGCAACCTAATGCATACCTATTTATTTTTTTATTATTTCCTATGTAATACTAATGTAGAAAAGTAAATATAATTAAGAGAAAATAAATCATGCAATGTAAGAAAGTAAATATGAATAACTACCGATGTTATCTCACGGCGAGGGTTCGATGTTTTGAGTCCTCCGAACTGGACTCCTCCTTGCAAGTAGTTCATTGATCGAGTACTTCGGGCTTGCTTCTAAGGATGAGATTTAGGTGGTGTCTCCACTAGTGGCATTTCCAATAGTGGTGTCACCTTCTTTTTTCTTTATATTAGCGTCTTAAAGCCAATCTTATGTGCATCATTATTATTGGTTTAGAACTTCCACTTGTAGAATTTGGAGAATCTCCCCACACTTTGCTTGAAGTGTGTTCTGCTCATAAAGACAAGGTAGAGATCAAGTGCATGGGCTCTATTGGTGGGAGGCACCAATAGAATCAGAAATTTATTCATTCTCTAACCTTAGGCACAATAAGATTGATGTCTTTTTACATTGTTCATTTACATCTTGGGTGAGAATATCAAAAGTATAAATATGGCATTTAAGCTTATGAGATAAAAGAGTGGAGTTACTTAACCTATGGAAGGATTGTTCATCTTCCAAAATAAGATATATCATATTTAAGCTCATTTGGTTAAGATTGAAATCAAGAGAATAGTGCTATGATGTATACTCCAAGATCAAGAGAAAATGATGACCACTTACCTTTAATATGTTACCTTAACTACTGGAGCATGATAACACCATGTGGTAGAAGGTAGATGAATTTCAATGGTCTTTTTCTTCCTTGCATTTTGAGTTGATCATGAGCATCTTGTCTCCTATGTTGTACTTCTTTCTCACTCCTTTAAACTTTTGCTTCTCTCATTATTTCTTCTCTGCAAGGGATTAGTAGACAACACATACCCGAAGGAATATACTATCTATTTAAAATGTGGATAGTGTTTGCCAAGTAGTTAAAGATTAATCTATAGCTCATGTTTTAAATGATTCACCATTACTTCAAATTTTCCAACAAGATTAAGGCGAAGATATAATTTTGAAGAATACCTCTAATCTTGATTTGATTCTATGAAATCTCCTAATATGATTTAAATATTTTTATACAGAAGAGGATCGATAGTCTATATATACAACCAAATTCTTATACAAGTATACTTTGATGTTATAATGTTTAAGTGATATTCTGAAGCATACTTGTAATAGAGTAAGAAAGTTCAAAAGACTAGAGATATTTATTCAAATAGAACCAAGAATATATAGGTGAACCAAAAGAGAATTTTATTTATTTTAAATTTAGCAAATTAAGCATGACATAAGGTAAGGATAACCAAGACAATTAATAATATGGTATAGTATATTGAATGTAGTATAAAGTTGCATGAGGCTTGGATGAATGTACCTTATGTCTTATTGGGTGATTAGTCCACTATCATGGTGAAGTGTAGAAGGTGTTGAAGTATTCTTTCATCCATTTTTTCTATCTTAGTCCTTTCTATACACTTGTTCTTCTTTCTTTTCATTTTGAACCATGATCAGATATTTATTCTTTTTTTTTCTGCATAAATGTTAGTGGACACATACCCTGAAGGATTGCAACAAGTTTGGAATGTGGATTATGGTCCATATAATTTATGCGAATTTCATCTATGCTAATGAAAGGATGTGCTTTTAGAATTACTTTAGCATAGTTTTCTTCTAACAATTTTTATTGGTAGCTACACTTTTATATAGTTCAAGACAAAGGTAACTTGCAACAAAAGATTAAATATATAAACTTTGATACTTACAGTTCTTCCATGGAGAATGAGCTGTGTCTTTCTTTTGTGCAAAGTTATTGGACATCGTCACATGCCTTGATTCATCTCTTGATATGAGTTCATCTCTTGACTTACCCGAATTGAGTATGAGAGTTTCCTGTAGGGGTTAGTCCAATAAAATATGCAATGTCTACTACAATAATTTCTAGTTCAATAACCAAACCAAACTCCATGTCTAATTTGATTAAGGTAGGCTATTTAACCTAAGCACCACGCTCAATTTAAAAGCCTATGAAGGTATGCGTAGTACTTTCAAACCAAAGCATACTATAGCAAACAAAGATAGCATGAAAGCACATAGAGGTATACTCAAATAGAGATGAAAGCATGATCATGCATGGTGAGAATTTTTTTTCAATTAAAGATGCAAATGACATGCATATGTGCAAGAAACTAAACATGTTATGGATTTGATATGAGATGGATTAGATGTATAGATTTTTCAAAGTAAACATACAGTAGAATGCAATAGGATAACTACTCATCAAATTTTAAGTCTATGAGCAAGACTTTCTCACCTTTCTTAATCATACTTACCATGAATCACAATAGAATTTGTGAGTAGTGCAGTGTTTTTGTTCGTCACATATGATGAACTTTGAATATGATGACGACTTTTCCAATCTACACATGGTTAGAATAATATATATGTTTATATATACCTGTGAGATGGCAGGGCTTCATTGTTGATGGATCATTAATGTTTGGGCACCCTGAGTTCTTCAATAGCTTCCTTGTCTTGTTCTTGTGGAATTTCGCCAAAAGGTTGAAACGGTTGATATCCTGCTTATTCCACAACTCAACAAAACAGGGGTAATCCTACTAAACCTAGTGGCAGACTAGATTAGCAGATATCAAGATCAATATCAAAATCTTTACGCCAATTGTCTCCCCGGCAACGGCGCCAAAAATGCTTGTTGACATTTCTAACGTCGCTACTAGAAATAGACGTAAATCCCTATCCCCAAGAACGGCGCAAAAAAAATGCTTGTTGGTATTTCTTATGCACAATTAAAATATGAAAGATTCCGCAAGCGCACAGAAAACCATTGTAGCATTTTACCGGGAGTATTCCAGGTATCGTTATTTATATTTTACCACTGGGAAACAATGGATAGAGACCTTGATAGTTCACCATCATGTATCTACTAACTAATACACCAACTAGATTAAAGTAGGGGTAAACGATATATTGATGATAAGAATTATGCATATATGACACACACGAGAGAATTCTATGATAAAAGAGTAAATAGCTAAAGTGAGAGGACAACGGGAGAGTTCAAGGTTCCTAAATACTTCTCTATTACTTGGGTTCTATGATAACTGATTTATGGAAGGTAAAGCAATCACACAATAACACTTCGGGACATCAGAACACTAGTCACGGAAAGGGGTGAGAAAGGGACTAGGAAGCTCCGACTACGGTCCTACAAACACCAACCCTAACATGGTGGAATACGTCGTCGGCCTGTCCACCACCTGGGGCTACCACAACTATATGTTGGACTGGGTGCAATCTCAGGTAATATATAGCCTAGACTCCATGTCTACACTACCAATTACTACTCTAGTCACAATTAATAACTAGAGCACCCGATACGGGCGGAGATCCTATGCTAAAGTATAACAACTATACTAACCAATTAAATGTAATGCATAAAAAGTAAATAGAGAAGATAAAATATATTAAAGCATAAGTCTTACAAAGAATAAATACAAAGACATACCAAAACTCCGATGACTCTTCCGAAGACTCCTCCGAACCCGGCGTAGCGCCGCTCTCCCTAACTCTCAACTAGAACTACATTGGAAAGTCTAGCCCTAATTCTCTAGAGATGAGAGGTCATCCATTCGAGGGACGCCTCTACATCTCCAATAATGTGGTGCCCTCAGGGGGGGGGTCTGCCTCTTTATTTATAGCCTAGAAAGCCTCCCACCTCTTCTGAACAGGCGATGTGGGACTAATTCTTCCACCGTTTGCTTGTTGGGCCAAACCGGAGATGCAAACCCTAAAACCCTAAGGCGGTAGGAGGCCCTCCGTCGAAGCGGGCCCCAAAGCGGCCTCTGTAGGGCCTTAGGGCGGCCCCGGTGGGCCGGCCGGCCCCACCTCGTAACAAGTGGGCCCCACCTTTGGTACGTCGCCTTTTGGTGCCTTCTAGAGTCTTCTAGTGTTGGTTTCGGTGTAGAATTGATATCTTTTGACTCCGGACTCCGAATATAGCAAATGATGTGTCCGTTTTGATCGCCTCGACGAGCCCGTCGCATTGGTGCAGTCAATTCCCCATTTAAGATACTTTTATTCTGTGCAAAATTTGATATACCTACAAAACGATCAAGAACAACACAACTCGTGGAACGCTTAGAATCAAACCCTACAACTATGCTTTATGGTTAATATCATGAATATCAGCCCAAGTGGAGAAGAGACACTTTCGGCCAGGGCAAATCCGGGCCTAGAATACAAGGAAAAGAAGCCCAAAACCAATCCAAAACACCTCAACCGCGAGCAACCACCATAGGCCCATCCAAGAACATCGGGGAGATCGACCACCAAAATTTGGGGCATTTGGGCCCGACCATGGTGCGGCCACCCCACCGGGCCCGTTCGGCCCAAGTTTTTGGTCGGTTTGCCTCCCCACCCAGAAGCGTTCAAAGGCGGTGGCATCGGGATTTTGGTTCAACGTGCACGGACCCGGTCGGTTTTGGGTGTAATTTTCATAGAGGCCCCTCTACTCCACTTATAAAAGGAGGCCTTCCCCTTCTCATTCTACACATCCTACACTTGAGCAATCCTTCATATCCTTAGTAGTAGTATCCCTCTAGGTGTTCTCTACCTAGTTGTAGTATAGAAAAAGGGAAGAGAGGAGAGGAAGAGAGTGGAGGAGGAATCCGGAGCTATCGGGCTTCCTCTCCTTCTTGTACTTTCGGTGTCCCGAGTAGGAGCGTAGGAGGGCGAAGGTGTCGGCCCCTCCTCGACTCTTGTACCTCTACGGAGACGACTCATCTGAGTAATATCCAGGTTCTATTTTTGGTAATTTCAGTATTTCTATTTGATTTAAATTCAGTCCTTACTTTACTTTATTTACGGGAACTCCGCTCGACTGAGTGTTCTAGTCTAAAGATCTGGGCTAGAATAGTAATCGTTAGCATAGACGTGGTGTCTAGGCTAGTGTTTACCTGAGTTTGCGCCCAACCCCACGGATAGTTGTGGTAGCCCGGAGGTGACAGACTCCGACCCCGGCCTTTGTATTCCACCACATTCGGGTTGGTGTTTTCTGTAGAGCTTTTTGGCGACCTTCCCCCGACTACCGCTTCCCAGTCTCTTCAAGAGTTAGAAAGATGCTTGCTGCTCAAGTAAGTAAAGTTTAGTGAGCTTTGAATCTTGGTCATCTAGCTTATATTGGAAGAACCTTAACAAATCCCTCTCTACCCACCAAAAATAGTTATTCCTTGGATGACCTTGATCCTTTCTAGTTCACTTCTCGTTTTCCGTGGAAATCGATACCTAGGAATACTCCGGGTGAAAGCTACAGGGTATCCGTGGCGCTTGCGGATTTATCATTTTGCGTTAACAAATACCAACAAGCTTTACGGCACCGTTCTTTGGAACGGTAGCTGTTCTAGAATCGAACCAAGTCGTCCGTGTATCTTTTTCTTTTTTACCACCATCATATGCACCATACCACCACCACCATCCCTATCACATGGATTCCACTCCTATTTATAAATATTCTGCTTCAAAGGGCGATTTATTGGAGCCTCCACTATCATCACACCCTATCCTTACAGATAGCTATGAGCTTCGCCCTGCTTTTATAGCCATGGTTTGGGTGCAACCCTTCTCCGTGCAGCAAGATGAAAAATCTTTATACCCACCTTCGGGAATTCGAGCACTTGTGTTCTTGCCTAATTTTATCTGGCATGACACAAGAGACCATTAAATGGAAATTGTTTCCATTCTCCCTTTTGGGTAATGCGAAACAATGGTATGCTTATACCGTAGGTGGAGTAAACAGAAATTGGGAAGAACTTCGAGACAAATTTTGTCTTGCCTTCTTCCCTCTTTCTCGAGTTGCTACCCTCTGAATAGAAATTCTTACTTTTCAAAAAAAGGAGAAGGAGACTCTAGGAGTAGCCTGGGCTAGGTTTACAAATCTTATCAATGCTGGCCCAAACCTTTCCTTGCCTGACCATGTCCTTCTACATCACTTTCATCTTGGTCTTAGCAAAGAAGCTGCTCTCCAGTTAGACATATCTTCTGGAGGCTTGTTCACGCATAAAACCATTAGTGAGGGGAGAGACATTCTTGAGAGAATCCTAGAAAATACCCCTTACACTGGCATATATGACGAGTTTTCTAAAGAAGTTGAGTCAAGCTCCGACCAACAAAAGGAGGTTCTTGCAACCGAATCTAAAATTCCTTTGAATCCCTCTCGTAACGCGGTTGCCATAGAGCCCCCTAATAAGGGAACACACCACACTCTAGAGGATGATGAACCTCATCCCTCACCATTTCCCTTTGAATTCGAGGATGACCTTTTTCTTAATATTGATCATAGAAACACCTTAGAACCTACTAATTCAACATCTTATGCCTTGAATTCTTGGATGAGACAATCCATACCTAGCAAACTCATAGAAGGAGAATCAATTCATGTAGAAGACTTTTGTAACCACTCTCCCTCTATGTCCACACCCAATTTCTCATCCAAATTAGTTCCTGATTTGAGGGAGGAGCTTATGTCAATCTCTGCAATAACCATGACTTATCCAAGTTTTGCGGAAGATTTAAATGGTCATGTGAAAGAAAGTGCTTCCCCTAGATCAAAAGATTGTGTAGATGAGCATGGAAGTTACTTTCTAAATATCCCTTTCATTCCATGCTCATACGAAAAAGTTTTACGAATCATTCTCAGTATCTCTGCCATCACATGCACATTCTACAGCCCCTTATTTCTCCCTGTCATTAAAATTTTTGAAAGGGTTGTTGTAGATGTTTTTGTCTACCATAAATTCTGCAAATATCGATATGTTTTAACCTTAGCTTCATAGTTCAAATCGAAAAGGTTGGTGTTGGAGGGGAAACCACATCACCAACATTGGATTCATTTCAAAAGGTTTTCCAAGGACGAGCTTTTGTCTTAAAACAAGCACTTCCGGAAGATAACCCGTTCTTTCAATAAAATTGTTCTTTTCAAAAAAATTATTTTCCCAAAAATAATTTTAATAATAATAATGTGACTTTTGTAAATAAGCTTAAGGACATATTTGTGAAATTGCTCCTTCGGGTATTTTTGTCACCACTAACCTTTCAGGTTTGAGAACAAAAAGAATGAAGGATTGAGACATAAGGTAAATCCAATCAAACAACATTTAAAGATGAAGCATATTTAATGAAGAGTGCCACCATCCAAACTTGATTTTTGTATATTGCAAAATCCAAGTGTGGGGAGCTACTCTAAAACAACTCATGACATGCTTCACTCATTTATTTTGCCATGGTTGTTTCTACCTTATGTCACCTTTATGCCTTGCTCATTATACTAAAGTCATAAAAAAATATATTTTATTAATCATTTTTATTATAAAAAAATCTTTGCTTCCTAGATTTTGTTTAGTTACTAAAATTCTTTAATAATAAAAAAATAAAAGTAAAGATATTTCCGCATAATAAACTTATTTTAACTTAGTCATGTTTTTGAGAATAAAGCTCTTATCCCTCTCTAAAAAAAATAAATATTTCTCATTAAAAAATCATGGTGCTACCCTTCAGGTATTCTTTATCACTAACTATTCTAGGAACGAAGGGTGAACATTATCTAAGAACATCTGCACCAATCTACATCATGAACCGGTGGAGGAAACGCACAAAACTTCGGTTTGATCACTTCCTTCCCACCTGTTTATACACATGCTCCTAGTTCTCTATGTTTTAAAAATCTACATTTTTTTAAAAGAACCAAGATCCACACTTCGAATTAAAATTTTGAAAAGTGGCATGTTTATAACACTCTTTGAGATAGAAGCTTTCATAAAAATTTGTTTCATATACATGTTCTTATGCTTGTGGAAAAATATTTTATAGAAAAATCATATTGACTAAGTTGTTGTGGAGTGTGATATAATTCTGGCTTAGAAATTCTACTGATTCTATTCAAAGTCCTTGGAGAATTGCTTTTGATAAAAAAATTATAAAACCATAGTTTCACATACTCCTCAATGGTGACAAATTCCTACCAAAGCCGGATATAAGATAGAACCTTTCTACATATGCTACTTGTTGTTGTGTTGAGTTTAATCAAACCTTGTGACCCTTGTTGAGAGATTTATCATGCTCCCAAGATCAAGTTCACTTGCACCCACAGATATATGCACTACTCCTACACTGGGCGTAGGCGCAAAACATGCCTTTCATCTAGATCCACAAAAAAAATATTCTACTCCTACACTAGAAGTAGATAAAAAATTGCCTGTTAGGTTCCACCAAATAAATACTCTATGTTTTAAAAGATAGTGATCTCTCTCTAGTAATGTTTTTAATAGAAGAGACATGGGCTATGCAACAGTATGAAAAAAATAAGGACACATGAAGGTCCAAGATTAGAAAGAAAAAAAATGAGCACATGAAGGCTCATTGTTGTCGAAAAAAGAAAAAAAAGAAAGATAGCCAAGTCTCCAAATAATAAGTTAGAGAGAGAGATCATATCAAATGAAAGATTATTTTTCACTACATATTTTCCACACACATGCACAACTTAATCTAAGAGTATGACACTTCTCTTCTTGGATCCTTGTTTTGACTTTACAATATATGCAACACAAGTGTGCCATCATTTTATCCCTAAGCTCCACATAAGCTTTAGTTGTAGGAAGAGAAAGGCAATAACAAGTTATGCCTTGGTAAGGAAACATACACCATTGAGCGAATTTGAGAGTACCCTTTGAGGAGTATAAGTGAACTATATTTTTTTTGTGAAAACTTTTTTTTAAACTCCAAGTTGCTTAGATAAGAATTTAGAAAGATGACTTTGCTTCGAGAACTATTCCACCTTTCAACCACTCAAGGATATATGTTAGACAATGCCACATAGCCCACTTGCATAAGAAATGTTTTGGAATAAGTTTTTGTGTTAGCAGTATATCCTCAAGATGTTATATTCATGTTTACTTTTACCTAAACCTTTACTCGAGGACGAGCAAAGAATAAGTGTGGGGGAGCTTGTTGGTGGTCCTTCTTGCATAATTTTAACTGCCAATATTCAAATAAAATCCACTCAAATAATCACCAAATATAGATTTAGGTTTTATAACTAACTATTTCCATAAGTTTTGGTGATTCATCTTTTGCAGGAGGACAACCATAAAAACTACTATATAGGGCTCAATAGCAGGCAAGATACAACATTTACAAGCACATAATATCAGCCCAAGTGGAGAAGGGACACTTAGCAGGTAAATCCGGGCCTAGAATACAAGGAAAAGAAACCCAAAACCAATCCAAAACACCTCAACTTCGCGAGCAACCACCATAGGCCCATCCAAGAACATCAGGGGAGATCAGCCACCAAAGCTGGGGGGCATTTGGGCCCAAACCATGGTGCGGGTGCACCATGGTGCGGCCGCACCCCCACCGGCCCCGTTCGGCCCAAGTTTTAGTCGGTTGCCTCCCACCAACGTTTCAAAGGCGGTGGCATGCGGGATTTTGGTTCAACATACCTGGACAGTCGGTTTGGGTGTAATTTTGCATAGAGGCCCCTCCACTCCACTTATAAAAGGAGGCCTTCCCCTCCTCATTCTATACATCCTACACTTGAGCAATCCTTTATATCCTTAGTAGTAGTATCCCTCTAGGTGTTCTCCACCTAGTTGTAGTATAGAAAAAGGGGAAGAGAGGAGAGCAAAGAGAGTGGAGGAGGAATCCCGAGATGTCGGCTTCCTCTCCTTCTTGTACTCGGTGTCCCGAGTAGGAACGTAGGACGGCCGAAGGTGTCAGCCCCTCCTCGACTCTTGTACCTCTACGGAGACGACTCGTCTGAGTAATATCCAGGTTCTCTTTTGGTAATTTTAGTATTTCTATTTGATTTAAATTCAGTCCTTACTTTACTTTATTTACGGGAACTCCGCTCGACTGAGTGTTCTAGTCTAAAGATCTGGGCTAGAATAGTAATCGTTACCATAGATGTGGTGTCTAGGCTAGTGCTTACCTGAGTTTGCGCTCAACCCCATGGATAGTTATGGTAGCCCCGGAGGTGACAGCTCCGACCAGGCCTTTGTATTCCACCATGTTCGGGTTGGTGTTTCTGTAGAGCTTTTGGCAGCCTTCCCCCGACTACCGCTTTCTAGTCTCTTCGAGAGTCGGAAAGGTACTGCTGCTCCGAAGTAAGTAAAGTTTAGTGAGCCTGAATCTTGGTCATCTAGCTTATATTGGAAGAACTTTAGGAAATCCCTCTCTACCCACCAAAAATAGTTATTCCTTGGATGACCTTGATCCTTTCTAGTTCACTTCTCGTTCCCCGTGGAAATCGATACCTAGGAATACTCCGGGTGAAAACTACAGCGGTATCCGTGCGCTTGCGGATTTATCTGTTTGCGTTAACAAATACCAACACCTGCCCGCCTTATATAGTCTGTGGGGCAGGGTTACAGATCCTGAGATCCCGAGGTGGTCGGTTACAAACAGATCGTATCTAAGCAGGATACAATTGGTTTTCTAACCGACTAGTTGCCTTGTATGACAAGTAACTCTAATTGTCCGCCTGGAACTCCTGATCAGGCCAGAGAGGCCGATCGGTCTTGTTCTTGTGGGCTAGGCTACCCTGTCTGGCGAGGCCAAAGGCCAGCCGTGAGGGTATAGGGGTCTAAACCCCCACAGCTAGTCCCCGAGCACCATGAATCTTGAGGAACAACACCATCTTGACGCTTGTCGACCAATTCAGACTGTAACCTTGCTTAGTTGAAGCTTATAATCGACCTGCCGACCAGTTTGACATGGAGCCAACCAGTCTGAAGAAAAAGTTGACCTAAAAAGCAATTCAGTATAAGTCTTGTCGAAAGATGCATGTTGCTCAAGAAGAAAGAAAAAAGCAGCTCATGTCTAGAGACGTGGGCCCACATTAGCATATAATATTAGATATCACTGGTGCATTTGATGGATCTAGTTTTTAGAAAAACTAAAATTTAAATGGTAAGGATCAGAGCCCATATTAGGAACAGGCCCGATCCATTTGCTGAAGTGACGTGGGCCCATGTAGTCCCCAAGGTTGGTAGAAGATGAGGATCATGTTGTGGCAAGCTTCTTGAAAAACTTGATAAACACCGTAATAAACCATCTTTTTCAGAAAAGATGTAATCTTCATGGAAAATAATTGCAATTTAGGCAGAGAAACCAATGAAATGGGCCTAATACCCAATAGAACGGCCCAAATAATCGCGCGCCTTATCAGAGGGGCAAAAAAGAACATCCCGGCATGGAGGCCGAAATATCCATACTGAAGAACGTGCCACGACAGTTTGACTTCGGTCGTGGCCGCAATGATGGCACTTTCCAGTCGTGGGGGAGAGCAATCCGTCGCATAGCTGTGCGACGATTCCACTCACCGGTTTATCTTTGTGACGACCGCTTATAAATAGAAAGCACAGCAGCGAGGGTGGACACTCCGCTGCCAAAGAAAGCCCTAGTCCTGTAGACCAGTACTTGTACTTCTCCCAATCCTCTTCTTCACCTCCCCCGCACCAGGAGATGGATCACGGTAAGCGGCCAATAGAAGGCTCACGGGCGGTCCGCCCCGAAGGCGCCGCCGTAGCGCAGGGTAAGCCACCATATTACTGTAATGCACGTGCTGGTTGAGAAATTGGAATCCAATCTAACTCGATTTGTTGCTTTCAGGGTACTAGCCATCGGAGCTCTAGCCGCGTAGCCTCTCCCCGTTGCAGAGGAGACCGGCGAAGGGAGTGCCGGAGGTCAGCATGCCATGGTGACCAGAACGGTCGCCATGGCAGAACTACGCGAACGGCTGAACACCGTCACGGCAGCGCTAGAGCAGGCCGAGGTGGAGGCGCAACAGGCCCGGACCAACCAGTTGGAGGCTGACGGGAGGGTGGCGCAACTGGAGGAAGAACTCTAGACCATCCTCGCGGCGGCGGAGGCAGTCGCCGCCTTTGCCGAGGTGGCTGGAGATTCTCTCCTGGAGCAGCTGGAGAACACCCCCGGCCGAATCCAGGGTAACTTTCTGACTGTCTTTATGCCCTGTTTACTTGGTATTGTCCCTTGCTGACTTCTTTTGCCTCGTTTTTGAAGCTTTGAAGAAGAAGTACTCTGAGGAGACTGAGGCTTTGAAGCTTGAGGTAAAGACTTTTCGTAACGAGTCGAAGAAGGTAAAAGAGGATGCTGAAGAAGTCCTTGCTAGAGCCCAGTTGATTAGGCATGGAGCTGATCGAGATCTTTTGCAGGCCAAGTCGTTAGTGGAGGACTTGTCGGCCCGACGACTGAAGGCTTCGGAGGAGAGGTGGGAAGTTCTCTGGAGCTCTGTTCGGAAGCTTGCCAGTATGCTGAGAACGCTTGAAGATGATGGCTTGACCTGGGTTCAGTTTCTTCCTCGGCTGACCACCCGGGTTGTTGGCTTGGTGAAGGATGGAGTCCTGGTTGGCGTTCAAGGCATCTTGGGGCGTATTCGGTTGATTAATCCGGATGTGCCCCTAGATAGGATCTTGGAAGGTGCGGCGACTCCTGAGGCTGAACAGGCTCTTACCCAGGCTGAGGCTGTCGTCTTAGATTTTTGGCTCGACAATTTGTTGAGCTTATAGAGGTTGATTCTGTAGTTGTGGGTGATAATCCCCCGCAGTAATACTTTGTGCCTTGATTGAGGCGTTTTGTATATACTCTTTATCTTTTCGACTTGTTTCACGGATGGTGTTTGAAAGTAGTGTTCTTGCTTTCTTCTGAAAGTTCTTCAAGTTCTTGTTTGATAAATCGAGCTTAGTTTCTTGCTCTCATCTCCGTCTACGGAGAGGTTAGGGTATTTCGGACCGTAGGCCCTCATCCGAGTTCTATAGCCTAGAAGTCGGGATAGATCGAGCCATCTTTGCTCTCATCTAGTTCTGAAGAGAAGCTAGGATTTTTTTGGACCGTAGGCCCTCATCCGAGTTCTATGTTCTAGAAGTCGGGATAGGTCGAGCTATCTTTGCTCTCATCTAGTTCTGAAAAGAAGCTAGGATATTTTGGACCGTAGGCCCTTATCCAAGTTCTATCATCTAGAAGTCGGGATAGGTCGAGCTATCTTTGCTCTCATCTAGTTCTGAAAAGAAACTAGGATATTTCGGACCATAGGCCCTCATTCGAGTTCTATCATCTAGAAGTCGGGATAGGTCGAGCTATCTTTGCTCTCATCTAGTTCTAAAAAGAAGCTAGGATATTTCAGACCGTAGGCCCTCATCCGAGTTCTGTCATTTAGAAGTCGGGATAGGTCGAACTATCTTTGCTCTCATCTAGTTCTAAAAAGAAGCTAGGATATTTCGGACCATAGGCCCTCATCCGAGTTCTGTCATCTAGAAGTCGGGATAGGTCGAGCTATCTTTGCTCTCATCTAGTTCTGAAAAGAAGCTAGGATATTTCGGACCGTAGGCCCTCATGCGAGTTCTGTCATCTAGAAGTTGGGATAGGTCGAGCTATCTTTGCTCTCATCTAGTTCTGAAAAGGAGCTAGGATAAGTCTCTTCCGAATGGAGATTTTATTGATAATTTAGGGTACATTGCCCTTGAGTTTTATGCATAGAATCGTCGCAGCTGGGATATGTGCCATGAGTTCTTTACTGGTGCTCCATCCTCGGTCATTAGCTCGTAAGAACCTGGTCCCGTTACTTTTGCTGTTATGAAGGGTCCCTCCCAAGGACTGAGTAGTTTATGCCTTCCATCTGGTTTTGGATTCTTCGAAGGACTAGATCTCCAGCTTGTAAGCTTCTCGGCTGTATGCTTTTGTCATAATGTCTTCTTAATCCTTGCATATATCTTGCTGACTGTAATGTTGCATTGATTCTGACTTCTTCTAGACTGTCAATTTCTAGTCTTCTTATTTTTTCTGCCTCTCCTTCATTATATTGTTCAATCTTTGGAGATGTCCAGATTAAATCTGCTGGTAGTACGGCTTCTGACCCGTAGACCAGAAAGAAAGGTGAGTAGCCGGTGGCTCTGCTTATTTGAGTCCTTAGTCCGCAGACTATTTTTGGTAGCTTGTCTATCCATTTTGATCCATAATCTTTTAGATCTTCATATAATCTTGGTTTTAAACCGGCTAGTATGAGGCCGTTGGCCCTCTCGACTTGTCCATTTGCTTGGGGATGAGCGACTGACACGTAGTCTATGCTGAAACCGCAGTCTTGTGCCCAGCTCTTGAATTCATTGGCTGTGAAAGGTGATCCTAGATCCGTGATTATCCTGTTTGGCATTCTGAATCTATGCATAATTTCTTGGATGAATTCTTGTGCTTTGGCTGAACTGTATTTTACCAAAGGTTTGTACTCTATCCATTTGGTGAATTTATCAATGGCCACGAAGATGTATTCGAATCCCCCTTTAGATTTCTTGAGTGGTCCGACTTGGTCAAGGCCCCAGCATGAAAATGGACATGTAGGTGGTATGCAAATTAGATTATGAGCTAGAACATGTGCTTGTCTTGCGAACTTCTGGCAGTTTTTGCAGTGTCTGACCAATTCTTCGGCGTCTTTTAGTGCTGTTGGCCAATAGAATCCTGATCGGAATGTTTTTCCGACTAGTGTTCTTGAAGATGCGTGATTTCCGCAGCATCCTGAGTGCATTTGCAGCAATATTTCCTTTCCTTCTGATGTTGGAACACATTTTAATAGTACTCCTGATGATGCTGCTCTTTTGTAGAGACTGTTCCCTACTAGGGCGTAGTTTTTGCTTCTTTTGATAACCCGAGTTGCTTCTGTTTTATTATCTGGTAGTTTCTTTTCTTTGATGTAGTCTATGAATACTTGCATCCAAGTTGTGTTGTCTGAATTGATTGTCAAGACTTGCTCTTGTTCTGACTTGTTTTCAGGTGTTGCCTCACTGGTCTTTTTGATTGAAGGCTTGGTTAGCTCCTTGACAAAGAACCCAGCTGGCACTTTTGCTCTGTCTGAGCCAAGTTTGACTAGTACATCTGCTGCAACATTTGAGTCTCGTAGTATGTGATGAATTTCTAGGCCTTGAAAATTTTTCTCGAGTTTCTGTATTTCTGCACGAGTAAGCATCCATGTTCTCTTTGGTACAATCCCAGTCTTTATTTACTTGATTAACGACTACGGCTGAGTCCCCATAGACGAGTAGTCTTTTGATTCCTAGTGATGTTGCGACTTGTAGTTCATGAATGAGAGCTTCATATTCTGCTTCATTGGGTGGCTTGCCATAATATTTGTAGAACGTATTTGAGTTGTTTTCTGTCTAGTGCGATGAGTAGTACTCCAGCTCCTACCCCTCCTAGTTTTAAAGATCCATCGAAGTACATTTTCCAATGGTCTAGGATGGCTTCTGGAGTGGGTTGTTGTATCTCAGTCCATTCCGCGATGAAGTCGGTCAGTGCCTGAGATTTGATTGCCTTTCTTGGAGTGAACTCCATTTTGAGTGCTCCGAGTTCTACTGCCCATTTTGAGATTCTTCCTGTTGAGTCCCGATTTCTTAAGATATCGCTGAGCGGGAAATCTATAACGACGATGATTTTGTGTGCTTCAAAGTAGTGTCTGAGCTTCTCTGATGTTATCAGGATTGCGTAGAGTAGTTTTTGCACATAAGGATATCTGATTTTTTGATACTGTGAGTACTTCGCTGATGTAGTATACTGGTCTTTGGACTTTGTAGACGTGTCCTTGTTCTTCTCTTTCAACTACAATGGCAGTGCTTACTACTGAAGTAGTTGCTGTGATGTAAAGCATGAGATCTTCTCCTTTCTTAGGTGGTACCAATACTAGAGATGTGCTGATATATGCCTTTAGTTTGTCGAAAGCTTCTTGTGCTTCTTCATTCTAGATGAATTTGTCTGTCTTCTTTAGTAGTTTAAAGAAAGGTAAGCCCTTTTCTCCGAGTCTTGAAATAAATCTGTTGAGAGCGGCTATGCAACCTATCAACTTTTGTAGATCTTTTATATCCGCAGGTGGGCCCATATTAGTTATTGCCTTGATTTGTTTTGTGCTAGCTTCGATTCCTCTCTGACTGACTAGAAATCCGAGTAGTTGTCCTGATGATACGCCGAATACGCACTTGTTTGGGTTGAGTTTCCATTTCCACTTTTTGAGATTGTCAAAAGTTTGTTGTAGATCTTCTATTAGTGAATCTGGGTTCTTTGTTTTGACTATCACGTCATCCACATATGCTTCTGCGTTCTTTCGATTTGATCTCCCAGACAAGTCTGGATTGCCCTTTGATAGGTTGCTCCTGTATTCTTTAGTCCGAAGGACATTGTCTTGTAACAATAGGCTCCGAATAGGGTGATAAAAGAAGTCTTGCTCTGGTCTTCTTCTTTTAATGCAATTTGGTGATAGCCTGAGTAGCAATCTAAAAAAGATAACAAGGCTGCTCTAGCTGTTGAATCCACTATTTGATCAATCCTTGGTAATCCGAATAGATCTTTTGGACAATGTTTATTGAGGTCAGTATAGTCGACGCACATACGTCATTCATCTGTGTTCTTTTTGTGTACCAGCACTGGGTTGGCTACCTAATCTGGGTGTAAGATCTCTCTTATGAAGCCGGCTGCCAATAATTTGGCTATTTCTTTCTTTATTGATTCTTTTTTGTCAGATAAAAAACATTGTAATCTCTGTTTGATTGGTCTTGCTCCTTTGTTGACTTCTATTTTGTGCTCAGCCAACTCCCTTGGGACTCCTAGCATATCAGCTGGTTTCCAGGCAAATATATCTTTGTTGTCCCTTAAGAAGTTGGTGAGCGCGAGTTCCTATTTAATAGGCAGATGAGCACTGATAGTGGCTGTTTTAAATGGGTCTCCAGTCCCTAGATCAATCTTTTTGATTCCTTCTCCTTCAGCTGTGGTAAGGGTGACTTGTTTTTTGGCGGGAATTTCCAATTCTTCTATTCTTACTTCAGCCGTTGCTGAGTTGATTTCTCCTTGTACCTTTGAAGATATCTGTATAGCTTGTACATCGCACTCATAGGCACGTTTCAGGTCTCCTCTAAGAGAGAGTACTCCATGCGGTCCTGGCATCTTGAGTAGTAAGTAAGGGTAATGTGGAATAGCCAGGAATTTTGCCAATGCTGGTCTTCCCAATATTGCATGATAAGATGATTCAAAATCTGCAATTTCAAATTTGATGAGTTCTCATTTATAATTTGTCGGGGTTCCAAACGTTCATTGATAAAGTTATTTATCCGAGGGGCATTGCTGGCCGCCCGGTACTATTCCGTAGAAAGGTACACTTGTTGGTGTAATCATTTTTGAAAATTCGGGCCCCATTTTTCTTAGGGTATCTGCAAAAATGATGTTGAGCCCTGCTCCTCCATCGATGAGTACTTTGGTTACTGTTATCGCTGCGATTGTAGGTCCGAGTACTAGTGGGTATAAGCCTGCGTTTCCGACGCTTGTCCATTGATCTTCTCGTGAGAACTGGATTGGATATTGAGACTAGTTTAGATATCGTGGGACGGCTGGTTCTGCTGCCATGATTGTTCTCCATGCTAGTTTGTCTTCTTGCTTGCTTCTAGATCCTGGGACTCCTGAGAATATCACTGCTACTGTTGCTCTTGGGTTTTGAAACCCGTTGTCTGCTGGATTGTTGTCTTCTTCTTTCTTTTCTCTGTTTTCCTCTTTTTCCCATCTGTCTATCTTCTTATATTTTTCTTGGAATATCCGACATTCTCCCATTGGGTGAATTCCCGTTGGATGATAGATGCATTTCATTTTCTCAGGTTCTTCGAATTTTTTAGCTGGGTAGAATTTCTTTCTTTCGGTAGCGGCCACTGTATTGTCTGAATATCTCTTCTTATTGTGGAATTCTTGTCTGCTGTTCGAGTTGTTCCACCTTCCTAAGTTGTCTTGTTTCTCCGTGTTGTTTCTTCTATCTGAGTTGTTTCTTCTATCTTGGTTGTTTCTGTTATCTGGGAATCTTTCCTGTGTCTTTTCTTCCGCTGTAATCATCTTTTCGACTGTCCTTTTGAATTCTTTATTTGTTCGTGGGTTTTCTTTGCAAAAATCGTGGAACATCCATCTTACTCTCAGGCCATATGAGAATGCTTCAATTACTTCTCTTTTGGTAATATCATGAACTTGTGCTCTTAGTTCTCCGAATCTTCTATAGAAATCTCCGAGACTTTCTCCTTGATTTTGTTTTAAACCTTTCAACTCGGCTTGCGTTATTGGGTGTATGAGAATTCCTGTGAAATTTTCGCAGAAAACCTTCTAAAGATCTCCCCATGTTTTGATTGAGCCTGAACGTAACTTGTTGAACCATTGTAGTGGTAGAGTTTCAAGTGCCATTGGAAAGAATAGTGCTTTGATGTCGTCATCTCCTCCGGCTAGTTCTATTGATTGGGAGTAGATTCTGAGCCATTGCATTGGTTCTGTCTTACCGTCGTATTTCGAGTGGTTTGACGGTTTGAATTTGTGAGGTAGCCTGATAGTGAGTAGCCTTCCTGTGAAACAGGGGAATCTGTCGGGTACTTTTTCTGGTTTGTAGTCGAAATCTGCCTGACTGTTATATCTTGTAATAGATCTAGGAGGGCTTCGAGGAGGGGTTGGTAGCCTGTCATGGTTTTCCCCCATTCTCTTAGCCCAATCATGATGCGGTTGTGTTCTTCTGCTTTGACTTGGGACAGATAACATTTCGAATGCAGAAACTCTCCGACTTCTTTGGCTTGTCTGCTCGGATGGTACTCGACGAGGTGGTACTTGGTCGTCCTGTATCCTTTGCACAGTTGTTCTGAGTAGGCTCCTGAGCCTGGCTTGTTCTTCACTTGGTCGTTGTATAGCGTCGATTAGTTCTTGTATCTTGTTGATGGGGCCAAGTCTGGCCCTTGCTGCGGCTCGTCTTTCTTTGGCTTCTCTTTTATCTCTTCTTTCATTGTAGTCGGCTAGTTCTTCTTCATATTTACGCCATGCTTCCCTGCGTTCTTGTACTCGATTCCTCCTTCCCCCTTCTTCTTGTTTCTTCTTTCCCTTGCTGCTCTTTGACTATCAGTTTCTCCATCCTTGGTTACTGAATTAGGTGGGATATCACCTTCTGATTCTTCTGAAGACCGGTAGTCGGGTTGAACTGGTGGAATCAGGGGTTGCCTGATCATGTAGACTTCTTTGTGTATACCGAGCGAGTAGTCAGATCTTTCCTCATTTAATGACCTTCCGTATTGAAAGGGGAGGGGAACTGGGTACTTATCTTGTTCTGAAGTTATGCCGTTAAATTCCATCGTACTCTGGATGATGTTCTGATACGTCCGCGTAGTATTGTTGAGGCCAAAGTAGAAAGAATTCGGCGTGTTTTGAGTACTCGGTTCTGGAACTCCTTCTTCCGTCAGCTTGAGTTTTGAAAAGATTCCAGATATCTCCGGCTCTAGTTCCGGAAGAAGTCGACCGTGGAGAGCTCCGTGATCGTCTACCTCACAGATCCAGCTCTCGAAGATGAAGGATGATCCTCTTGGAAAAAATATCGTGTGTAGGTCCACTGAGCTCTTGACGTTGAATTCACCGAAAGCCCCTACCTGGCGCGCCAGCTGTCGGTGTTTAGCCACCGATAGCCTGCCATGGGGTTCCCGTAGCAGTTGATTCGGATCTCGACGAATACTAGAACTCGGCGGTTCACGCAAGAGACACTCGGTTTATCCTGGTTTTAGCCCTCATCGTCGAGTAAAAGCTCTACTCCAGTCGGCCTTGGCCTTTTGCGTTGGATTGATGTTTGATCGTGTGTTGTTGTCGCTTGTTACAAAGAGGGCGCTCTGGCTCCTTTTTATGAGAGAAAAGAGCCAGAGCTTTGGTTCTAATCCTAGTCAGACTTAGTAGAGAGAGTTCTGTTCCTATTACAGAAGTTACTTTCTATCCGTCTAACTAGGGACAGACGCTTCTACTCGGAATCGGTCCCTCTGTCTCTATCTTGTGGGTCCGTCCTAACGGGAGTCACGTTGATGGGGAACCGTCTTGGTCCTGCATCGACACCGGGCTGCTCGCAAGTTGGTTTGTAGTTATTGACGAACATCTATCGTTGCTGTGGCCAGTAATGGATGGAACCATCCCTTTGGCGCAGCAGCCAACGGTTAGCGGATTCGCCGAGCACTACCGGGAGGTAATTTACCATGACCTGCTCGCTGCCTCCCGTGGCTCGGACGGTCATCTCGTAGATGACGATCCACCGCTCCGGGTCAGCCTTTTTGTCGTAGTGCCTCAAGTCTCCGATCTTGAAGTTTCCGGGCTAGTTGACCTGGCGCAGCCTCTCGGAGAAACATCTAGGACCCGGGGCCCCATACCGAGCTCGGTATCTGTCGTCGATGACATTACGGAGATCGGGCGGGTTAGGCTGGTTGACCTCTTGAGGCGCGCGGGGCGGTTGTCTATTGCCACCTTTTCTTCAGCGGTTGTCGCGCCCCGGGGGCTGATTGACCTAAACGGCTCGTTGGCTCTCCCGATCCCGGTCATTGGCATCACCACCTTCCACTCGATCCCTGCGGCCATGGTGAGTGCTGCGAGAGCGGCGGCTTTGAGATGGGCCGGCAGACATCTCGGGCATGAAGTTGACTTGAGCCTCCGCGGCCTTAAGGTGGTCGAGGACGGCCTCGATTACTGGTGTAGCTTGCATGTCGCGGAGTCGCTGGATTGCAACAGCGATATTAGCGTTGGGCGTCTTGTGGACCTGTCGATCGCCGACCAGATCAAACTCATCCCTTAGGTTCCTGGGTTGAACCTTTCTTCTCTATCGATTAGCTTGTGGTGCGGGGGGCAGTTCCTGCTGGGCGGCAGGCGCCTCGGCCGCAGCTGCGTCTGCATCAACACCGGCACCAGCGGGCTGAGGGGGCGCTTGAGCTTGGGCTATGCGACGTTGTGCGCGGTCCTCGTTGCGAGCCAGCCTTGCTCGCTCCTGTTCAGAGGTCTCGAGGAGGGGTTGTTCCTTGTCGACGCTGACGTTGAAGATAGCCCCTCGAACCCTAGAGGGAATTCTAGGAACTTGACTGTATCGAATAGGTCCCTGACTCGTTGTGGGAATTCGTCGTCATCTTGCGCGGAGGCAGAGCTTACGGAGACAGTTGCTCTGTTTAAACCAGAGATGGAGCTCGAGCCCCCTCCTCTTCTGCGGTCGACTAAGAGCCACTGGAGGCTTCCCCGCTGTGAACGTAGTGGATGACGTGCCTAGTCGTTTCGTCGAGATGGAACTCGACGAGTTGAGCCGGAGGTGGCTATCGCGGGGGTTGGCCCCGGAATAGCCTTTCCACCTGTTGTTGATACGCCACGGAGGCATTAGGTATCCCGAAGGGGAGCAAGTTTTGGCCCACGGTGTTTTGGGCATTACGCCCCAAGTTGATCCGACCAGTTGCTGGGCGAGGTCAAGGACGACCACGGGGATTTGGTGGTCGGACCACCGTTGGGTCCGAACGGCCTTGCGGGTTGGCGCGGATCTGAGGGCCGCACTGAGGTCGAGCCACGACCAGATTTGGATCTGGGCGGCCAAGCTGGCCGACGAAGGCCTACGCGCCACGTCGTGGTCGAGCCGCAGCCAGATTAGGATCTGGGCGGCGAGGTTGGTTGACACGGGCCAGTGCGCCACGCCGGGGTCGAGCTGCAACCAGATTGGGATCTAGGCGGTGGAGCTGATTGGCGCAAACTTGAGGGTTGCGCCTCACCGCAGCCTGGCAGTCGAGCACGGACGGCGGAACGGATTAGCGCGGACTTGCGGACCGCATCTAGCTGCAGCCAGATCAGAGCCTGGTTGGTGCAGAGGGTCAGGGCGAACTCGAGCCCGACGCCGATGTGGTTGGACGAGAGTGAAGCCATCATCGTTAGATCAGTTCTGGACCGATTCCAACTGTTCGACCATCTCCTCGAGACCCCTCCCGAGCTGATCGATGGATCTAAGAAGATCAGAGTTATCGATCTGCCTTCCTTGGTAGCGAGGGAGCGGTGGTCGGGACGTCGGTCGTGGTGCCCTCGAAATTGATCTCGAGGGACGAGGTGGCGGCGGGGCTTGAGGTGCCGACACCAGATCTACTGGGGCTCCTCCCACGCTTCCCGTCGCAGCGACCGTCCAAGTGAAAGAGTCAACGGTGAAGGTTGATCCAGCTTCAATCTCCATGGTTGTGGCGAAGGAAACCATCTTGCTTGCTACTAAGTCTGCACGCGCACCCCCTACCTGGCGCACCACTGTCGACAAAATATCGGCGGAAGTCTACCACGGGTATACCGATGGTAGTGATCTATTAGTGGAGGCACGCTCTAGACTACAATTGAGATGGAACAGAGTACACATGGTTTACCTAGGTTCGGGCCGCTAGATACGTAATACCCTATGTCCTGCTCTTCTATTATTGATGAAAAAGAATACGTTTGAGGGGGTCCAGCCCGCCTTATATAGTCTAGGGGTAGGGTTACAGATCCTGAGATCCCGAGGTGGTCGGTTACAAACAAATCGTATCTAAGTAGGATACAATTGGTTTTCTAACCGACTAGTTGCCTTGCATGACAAGTAACTCTAATTGTCTGCTTGGGACTCCTGACCAGGCCAGAGAGGCCGATCGGTCTTGGTCTTGTGGGCTGGGCTGCCCTGTCTGGCAAGGCCAAAGGCCAGCTGTGAGGGTATAGGGGTCTAAACCCCCACAGATGTCTCCTCCTCTTACAAGTTGAGTCTTGCTCCTCTACTACTACTAAGAATAAAGAGAAAAGTGGAGAGGAACACTTGAGAGTACAAGTGAGAGGTGTAGTGTGTGTTGTGTGAAATGGAGAGCTCCATCCCTAGCTTTATAGCTTGATCCAGGTCGGTTTGGGGGAGGGAGAGTGAATGCCTGGCCAAACCACCTTTGCAATCGCCTCCACGAACCACCAGAGGAAGATGGGCTGGGCCGGCCTCCTTGGGGGTACGCCCGCACCCTGGTGCGGCCGCACCAGGGGTGGGGCCCCTCGGGCCTAGCTTTGGCCCACTGGCCCTTTCCTCCTCCTGGTTCGCTCTCCTATGGGTTGTTGGCCTAGTTGACTTCTTGGACTTTAGGCTTTGCTTATTTTGTTGAAATATGCCTTGCCGAAACGCGTATTCTCGTGACCTTTTCCTCTTTTTCTTGTATGTTTCCTGTAAAACAATGATGCTCCAATACAAGTGGAAATAGATCAATAGTAAAGGTATATGTGAATATGACTATGATAATTCTCTCTTTTTCGATAATAGTTGGCGATTAAAGTATGTCAGTATTTACCGCCAACAAAATCCCCCAAGCTTACCCGTTGCTCGTCCTTGAGCAAAAGCTAAGAACTTGGTTGTTGATCAGTAGTTGCTACAATGCCGATTATGTTTCATAAGTGCCAAGATTATAACAAAGTTTTCTTCCTTGATCTAAATAAATTGGTTTTTCATATTCATCCTTTTTACTTGTCATCTTGTGGGGCTTATAGCTATCACTTTGTCTTGGGTTGGCATTTTAGCAAGAGAAATAGACATGGAACTTGTATACAACTTACTCTTTTGAATTGCTTTCTTCCCAGAGTTTATATTTTTGGTAAGAAGAGCAAAGTCAAATGATTAGATCATGGCAAATTACTAAGATATACACTTTGATCAAAAAGAAAATTTATTATATTTTTCTTTTTTTTGAACTCCTATGTATGATTGTCTCTTTTCTGTCTTTCTGAGAAGTGGGAGCTATCTCTATGGCGGGTACTTTTTGTACCCATTTTTTCACTCGGGCGGGTGTCTTTGCACCCTTTGTTTTATTCCCTCTTTTTTTTGGCACATACCCTTTTGGTATGGTATCTTTTATTGGCTCATGCTTCTTTGGCATGGCATCTTTTCATTTTTATAGCCCACACTCTCTTTTGACTTCTAAGAGAGAATTGATACATAGAGAACAAAAAATAGTTTTCATTGTGTATGTGAATTCCGATTATAGGTGCATAACAAAGTAATCAATCTTAGATCATATCAAAGGACTTTGGTTTTTATTAAAATTTTAGAACTCCGGTATTCAAGCTTTTCTTAGAGTAAGATTGTAACAAATTCTTAGTCATACTAATTCAAGCTTCATACCATCCCTAGACTAGATCAAGCTCTATACATCCCACTAAGTTTTCAAGTTTCTAGAATGAACATTTTAAACCAATAAACTTAGTGTCGCGTACCAAAACTAGGGCCTCCCAGACAGGTCACATAAGCCGGGCCCAACAAACGCAGAACCAGGCCTCACAACAAAAGGGCACGGCCCATCAAGGCCCAGCGCGCTCCTTTCCGTCTCGTCCGAGCCCTCCCTGCCGAAGCCCTCGGACGGGCGCTGGCTTTCCTCCTCGTCCAAACCCTCCTCGCCGAGAGCCTCGGACGGGCGCTAACTTCCCGCCTCACCCGAGCCCTCCCCGCTGAGGCCTCGGACGAGCTCCCGCCTTCCGACTTGCACGAGCCCCCGCGCCTAGGCCTCGGACGGGACGCTCCGCACTCCCTGGTCAAACCAAGCCTCTGACTGGACGTATATCCGCCACCCACCTCTCTACAGTTCTTGTTAGAGTGACGCTATCCCTTAGCAAGATAAGGGGGCTGTCCCATCACTATTCACGCCCGTGCTCAGGGTTTTGTCATCCTCCACGGTGGTGGCCATGCCCACCACTGTGGGGGGCCTTATTTGCCCACCTTACGGATGGGTTAAATCACCGAAGCCTCGGGCGCCAATTGCCACGCCAGGAGCCATCATCCGGTGTCATCCTCCATACGGGAGTCAGGTCAGACGGGACGCCGGTCAAACAATAGTCTCTCCCGGTTTTTCTGAGCCCGGGATGGGCAGCGACTGCCCCGATGACCGTCCTCCCTTGTGCCAACTACTCCACGTACGGCAGTAGGCTCCGAGGCCCTCCGAGCCTCGGACTCGAGACAAGTCAAAGCTACAGCAAGCTACAGGGCTCGGACACGCCGTCCATCGCCACTCCACCAACCTACACAAGGACAGATGTCTTCTCCATCGCCAGGACTGGGAAGGTGACGCCTCGCAGCTACGCCCATGACCAGCAGTGCCTGGCCATGCCCAACAGTCCCGCCACCCACTTCGAGACCTCAGCACCAGGGAGGCTACCGGCTCCGAGGCCTCGGATCAGAGGAGGAAGGCGCTCACGGCCCCTTCACGTGCACGGGCACCTTTTGTAGACCCTATCCTCCCCTTACGGCTATAAAAGGGGAGGACAGGGGCCCTTAGTGGGCAAGCTCTCACCAGCACGATATTGGCATTCCTCTCAATCAACCACGAGACTTAGGACCAGCGCCCTCTCTCAATTGCTTGTACACCCCTACCTACAAGTACCTTGGTGCAAGATAATACAAGTCATCCTCCCCCCCACTGGACGTAGGGCCTTCTCTTGCCTGAACCAGTATAAATCCTTGTGTCCATCTTGCACACCTTCTGAAGTTGGGAGCACGCACCATAAATTTACTAGTTGGCGCTAGGACCACCAGTTCTAGCACCGACAGTTGGCGTGCCAGGTAGGGGAGCTATGCGTGTTTTCGCCTCTCTTCCCGCCAAAACTCCAAAATGGCCGATGACCGCAATGAGGCGTCTCAGGACGTTTTCGGCCCCTCTTTCCTCCCACCACAGCCTCAGGAGCTGGGTACCGTGATCTATCGTACCTGGTTTTCCAAAGAAGACCAAGCGCTAACTATATGTGTGCCCAGGATGTCCACACAACACATATAGCAACAAATATGGAGATTATCAAAGACAATGCTTTATTATATATTGAAACATAGTTACAACAGGACTTACATCTATTACAAACCATAACAAAAGCTATTCTATATCTACTCTTTGGGTCTCCATACTCCACAAGGACGGTTGACTGGGGGAGCACTCGCCTAGTACTCAAAGAACATCTTGAGGAAGACACATCTCTTGAATCCAGCATCTGGTACCCATTCGGGATTTTGTTGATTGTAAAGCAAGCGTCAGCACACCATGCTCAGCAAGTATAACATGAGGGGATGCAAAGCTCAAAAGGCTAGACACTGTTGAACTGCGGTAAGCATTTTTAGTAGGTTATACTTTATTATTATTCCTGACTTGCTAGGTTATGCTTAAGCTCCCAAGGTGATAAGTATAATAATTATCATCAAAATTAATCATATCCCAAACCATCCATAGAACCATCTATCTCGAAAAGGATCCAGGCCGCTCGTGTCCGTGAGCACGGCTGTTATAACAGTTTGATCAAACTCTGCAGAGTGTGTACACTTTCACCATGAGTCGTGATTTGCCCTTTCGCCCGAGGTAGCTAGCCTCTTGACTCACTTCCATGGTAAGTCGACAGGGTTCACTATGAAGCCTTTCAAAAGTCCCCCTAACAAGTTAGTAGCCGCTAGGTTTCGGATTGACTAAGCAGATATAGATGCACTTCTCCGAGAGTGGTTCACAAATGACCAAGCGACCCAAAGACACACAAATGGCAGGACAAGAGCCATACCCATCTTGGCACCCCTCTTTTGCGCCTTTTGGTAACCACTAACAAGCTAGAGAAGTTCAGTTTACTTAGCTAAAGCCAGAGCCATGTAGCCCTCATGGTTGTACGGTAAGTCCTGGGTGGCCGCTTTAAGATTCAGTCCTTATGGAGGGCAGACTAGAGCACCCAAAAGGCCCAATGCTCTAGCCCCCCCGATATCCATGTTGCCAACAAGCATCATTGAAACCATTGATTCCATAAGTAATTAATCAATATTAGCATTATAATATTTGGTGACTGCCAGCTAAGCAAAACTACCCATATGCATAACCCAAAGGTAACAAGGAACACAAGATAACAAGGTTCTAGGCAAGTCCTTAGGGGTTCATCATATTAGACACATGCATATGAAAAGGTGATTAACGATTATTGGGTAACAAGGGAACTCATGTTACACTTGCCTCAAAGAGTGCTCAAACATGTCCAACTTTCCTTCTAGATCATCCTTGCATGGCTCCACTTCTAACATCATCATCAACCAGCACAAGCACCATAAATAGACCTAAAAACATTACATCAAGCATTACAAAAATAATAAGTAAAGTTTGAAATACGTAGGGCTTGTAACTACGATCACTTGAGCGCAAAAACTACTAAAACAGGAGCAACAACTTAAAAGGCATGAAAGTTGAAAGGTTTGATAAACGATAGGAATAGAATAGACATGTTGTATGTGGGTAACTTGTAAGGTTTAGAGAGCACAAGGATTTATAAATGAAGGGTAAAAGATCATAGGATTTTAGGCAAGATGGATAGGATGAATGAAGTAACCTTACTAAGACTTAAGGGATAGATCACACAGGATTGATGACTATGCAAGCTTGATGAGAGGAGTCATATATATGGCAAGGTTATGAAAGAGTGAGATGGACTGGTGGTGACCAAACTGAGGTGAGGCATCAAGATCAATAACTAGGACGTGCTTGTAAGGTGTTGTGTAGTTTAGGGGAGTTGATTTTGGCTTAGATGAGTTGATGATTAAGCTCATTAAAGGATGGCATTGTACAAAAGCATGAAATGGGAGATCGGTAGTATGGTATGATATTGACGATGATCTCTCATTAAAACAAGGCAACGCAAGCTGGTGGTCGAGATCGGGATGGCAGGAAGTTGACAAGAGCGAAACAATGTAAGATACAAGAATAGCAAGGATGTAACATATATACAGTGTGTTCTAACTACTCCTTTGGGATATGTGTCAGTGATGTTAGATATGTATAGAGGGTATATGAGAACATGTCATGGGCAACCGGTGGATGGAAGCACATACAAATCAGCATAGACAACGGTTACAATGACTAGTGCATGCAAGACATGCATGTCGGTAGATAGTGAGGGTTTTGATCATTGAAGCTTTGGTACTTGCTTCACAAAAGAGTGATCTGATATGTGGGTTTGTTATGTACTATGTGGAGCATGGTTTGGGAAAAGGGCAAGTCTATTAGAGCATTATTGAGCTGGGGATCATGAGTGCAAAACAACGTGGCACGGCTGTTTGGACAGCAGGGTTAGCAACCACTATGGTGTCGATATCTTTGCGAGCATGTCATGAGTGGCCACCAAAACTTGTAGAGTCATGTGCAAGGATATGATGGACATGTTGATGAAGGGTTTGGTGATTTGGATAGTGGGTTAGCGGGAACACCAAAAGGATTTAGTGCTGCACTAGTGCTAGAACAGCATAGTAGCGAGTGCGGTATCTGACCAAAATATGATATGCACACTAGTCTGATGGGTGATCTAAATTACAGGGCTATGCATTAGTATATGATACACTTGTGGCTTAAGGGAATTCACAACTGGAGTGACAGATTGATTGGAAACACTGTCATTAGTGGTAACACTGCTGTCCACAGAGACAGCAGTAGGTTCACAAGGAAACATCACCATAATCAATTGAAACATGATCTATGGCACACAAATTGCAGTAGCTACTGACATATTCAATAAAGTAAGATGTTGGGTTCTCCCATTTGGGTTCATGATGGTGAGGATAAAGCCACAGCGGTAGCAAAAACAATATAGACAGAGGTGGTGCTGCTGCAAGCTGTTAGGACAGCAAGGGACGATAGGAAATGCTACACCATCGATATCTCAACAATCATGGATTGCATAATAGCCAAACCATCTTGTGGAATTCATGTCTAGGGATATCATGAACATTAAGAATTAAGGCCTTGGTTATATGGCCAGCGGATTAGCATGGAACGCTAATGCCATGCAGAGTGGCACATCTGCTAGGACAGCAGGGACAGCAAGCACGGAATTGATATTATCTCTTTCGTCTTGGATTATATAGCCATGGAATTTTATAGAGGTGTGTACAAATATATGATACATGTGTGGGTCAAAGGGATGCACAAATGGAGTCTTGGATTGCTAGAAACATGCTTGCAAACTGGCAGCAGCGCTGCTGTCCGCAAAGGATGGAGATATGGTTACGGGGAAACTTTGTTGGAATCCGACGATGCATAAAGTATGGCACGTGTTCTACAGTGAGTAACATGTAAACAAGATGGACATCATGTAGGGGGTCCTCACATTAGGGTTCGCTGTAGGTTGAGACAAAGTTGACAGTGGACGCCATCGATGATTGGTGATGACAGGGTCTGCGATCAACGGGACAGCACCAAATCAATTTCAGATATGATATATGCCACACGAAAGATAAAAGCAAATGATGAGTGGTTATTGAGCAGCAAGATAAGAGAGGGAAGAGGGATGGATAATCTCACCATGCCTTGTACAGAACTGGCGAGGATGGCATTCTTTTCCAACAGCATGTTTGGGCTCTGGGATGATGGTGAACGGGGCTGCGATACTTCAATTTGGGTCTTCCTGTGTCACGAGCGAGAGAATTCACAAAAGAGGTGAAGAAAATCATGGAAATACAACTAGAGCAAGGACACATCTCAACAAAGGGGGCGACCACCACATGGCTTGTACAGAGAAGATACAACATCTGCTGGCTTTTCTAATTGATGGATTCGTTGCTCATGGTTAGGACTGCAGCACATGTTGGGGCAAAACAACATCGGGGATCCACCAAACATCATCCATGACGCATGATTGGCAGCAAGGAACATCAAACAAACATGGGGAAGGTGTTGGGGCATTCTCACCTAGCGTTAGTGTCTGATGGTGAGGAGATGGAGTCGACCATGACCGGCGGCGATGACGTGGTGTAGCCGCTGATCGGGGCAGCCTCCGTTGCGGCGACGATGGTCATCTCCTCCCTAGCAGCTGAGGGGCAGCAGCAAAGAACTCCACGTCCTTGCTGGGGTACCCAGGAGGGGAAACAAAGTGGCAAATCAGGTTCCAATCGACGAAAGCACTCCAATTTGGTGGAGTGGAAGGAGGGGGAGGAAGAGGAAGATGGAGGGGGCGTCCATGGAGATGGGAGGGGAGGAGTTGGGGCGTCCATCTGCTGAATGAGAAGGGAGAGGGAGTCCCTTTACGTAAAGGAAGGGGAGGAGGAGATGGGGGGCCTGCTGTTTCTGTCCAGCAGCAGAAAAGGAAAGGAAAGGCATGATTTGGGGAGGGAAGGAGGTCATGTGAGAGAGAGTGACGTGGGAGAGAGGAGAGGGAGAGTTAGAGGGCTGGTTGGGCTTCATGTTGGTCCACAAAATAGAGGAGGATGGTTGGGCTTTGATCCGAGGTAATGATTAAGGCAAAGTTTTGACTAGATTCGGGCCGAAGCGACATTGGAGGACGGAAAGAGTTCGGCTAGCCCATTACCAAGAGAGAGATGAAGTTGATGGTTTACTAATGGGATAAGCATATAGATTTGTACCATGAGAATAGAAGATGGAAGGGGAGAGTTGGGGTTCGGCAAAGACATGATTTGGGTTTCTAGAGAATTCAAAGTTCCGAAAAGGTGGGACTTGTATCATATAGTTTTCAAGGATGTATAAAACAAGATTTCTCTTTGATCAAGAGGTAAAAAAAAAGGAAGAGGGGAAGGAGTCCATGAGGGTAAGGAGTCCATGAGAATGTTGCCCAAGGTGAGAAAAAGAGAGAAAAGTATGATCCATTTGGCAAGAGGGTACAAAGTTAGCGGTGCCATGGGTTCATATGAAATTAGGTTCAACCGAGAATAACTTAGGTATGTGATGGATTTTGCTTGAACAAAGTGATGATAGAATTGCATGGGAGGGATGAGATATAATGATTGGTCATGTAGCATAGATTTAGGGCTTTGGAGAAGACTCGGTTGGAAGGAATTAGGAGCTCTGAAATGAGAAGAAAAGAAAAAGAGAGGGGTTTCTGACATGATGAAAGTTTGGGGACCCGCCAAGGTTTAGAATAAGGATCAAGATGTATAGTTTCTAAGGTTTTCATCATGGTTTGAGATTATGGAAACTTGATTGAAGATCATCGGAGATTTGTTAGTGATGAAAACCCTATGCGCATTTAAAACATTTAAATTCATTTTCCAAACATAAAGTTTATGCATAGGCATGAATGCAACAAACCATTAAGTTGAATTCCAAAAATTTTAGAAACAAATATTTTTCTACTATCTAGAATGTCAATAACTTAACTAAAGTTGGGAAATTTTAGAAAAATAATAAAATCATTCCATGTTATTTAGTGTT